>CABFOV010009362.1:7220-19740 GCA_902141375.1 Timema poppense
GTGATCAAAGATCCAGATATTTTTAAGCTTCCGGTGTTTTAATTCCATAGCAAAACCCGTAAACGGCCCCATCTCTCATATCTCTCTATCTATTTGTTGTCCTATACTTGAATAAGAATCGAGTTATTATTTTTAACCAAAGAGGAATATTTTTAATTTACCGACATACAATTAATACAATAATATACAAATCAAGGTTTCCATGGAGATGTAAACAAATAATGAGTGTACGAATGAGCCACAAAAAAAGATGAGGATTTGCTAGAAAAATCCGGGTTTCGTTGGAAGCTACTATTTTTGCCCACATATTGGATTACTAAACTTTAAAATGAGCTTTCATTTGTCAAAATCAGTTCATAGGTTTTCTTGTATGTCAATGACCGGAAATGGGCCTAAATAATTATATGTGGACAGATTATTTTAGTAGGTTTAATTTCTGTTATGAATCAGTAGTGCAAATTGGGTGACCTGGCGGTCTAGGGGTAAGGTGTCAGAATTCTGTGCTGGGGGTCTGGGGTTCAATCCTCGGTCCCGGCACAGATTTATCTGATTACCAAACCCTTCCTTCACCTCTGACAAGACATATTGTGAATGTGGGGAATGCCAGGCCTCCGCCGTGGTTCGGATCCCACGTTAAACTGTAGGTCCTCCATTTCATCTCACAATCACCCTACCATTACACATTAGCGTATGTGCTTATAACCCGAACGGGTAGTAAGACGCGGTGCTGATAATAATAATTAGTGATAAGTGTTAAGTGTTTTGCGAGTCGAGTGATAAGTTCTAATATGTCAGATTATTTTGAATGTTCGTGTGTGGTAGATATAAATAAGTATGTGATAAGTAGTGCACATTAAGGTGAACCCCCTCGGTCAGTGAGAAAAAAGTATCAACCGCTGTTCAAGCCACACGGATTAGAATTCAATGGTATGTGTCGTTTACTGGAATTACTTCTCTAATATAACTATTATTATTATTATTAGCACCGCGTCTTACTACCTGTTCGGGTTACACGCACTTACGCTAATGTGTAATGGTAGGGTGATTGTGAGATGAAATGAAGGACCTACAGTTTAACGTGGGATCCGAACCATGGTGGAGGCCTGGCATTCCCCACATTCACAAGATGTGATTAATACACGTCTTGTCAGAGGTGAAGGAAGGGTTTGGTAATCAGATAAATCTATGCCGGGACCGAGGATTGAACCCCGGCCGCCAGCACAGAAGTCTGACACCTTACACCTAGACCGCCAGGTCACCTCTAATATAACTAAGCTCATACTCCCTTTCGACCTACACTCCCCTTCACCACTTCCCTCCAATTACTCTTTATCATGTCAATAAGAAACAAACACGCTTCGGTGGTCGAACGCGCTACTCTTGTGTTGGGCTAGACTGCCTAGACGAGGAGATCGAGGTTTGGATCTCGGTCGGGTGTACTAAAGGTGTTTTTTTTCTCTCCCCTAAATGGTTTTCCCCTCTCTTTCCACGCAAATGCGGGTGCGCTTCCTCTCAACTAAACCTTCTAATCCCTAAACTGTTAACGTAATTAGTAAATAAGCGTATAACCTGAACGGGTAGTAAGACGCGGTGCTAATAAAAATAATAATAATAGGGGAAAGTAAACTATGAAACTTCTAATCCTAAGATAAAGAAGAAAGCTCGCTGCTAGTTCACAAATAATATCTTAACAATTGCTGTATTTGTTAGAGGAAGGCTAAATATAGAGCCCTTTTCCATCAAGACTAGTCTCATGGCTCCACAAATATAATTAAAAAGTCGTTTAAATTAAGCTAATGTCACATTCTCACAGACATGTGTTTCTATCAATAAACTCAAAATATAGAGTTGTTGAGGGAAAAAAGAGCCATGTTGGAATATTTTGGTGTGGACCATATTTTGAAATAACGCATAGTAGAATTAAATATTACGTTAATATCTGAACGTCTGCGCGGTAATTTATCACTTACTGAGGCGGCTGCTTAAACAAACATGACAACTGCTTGACGTACGAACATATGAAACTGTCAAAAATAGATCCTTCCCCTTAGCAACCCGACTACACCCGTGTTTCCAAGTGTGGGGAGGTCTATATTTTCTTAGAACCGAGAGTACGTCTGATTGTAATATTCCACACACGACATACATTTGTCAGCCCTGGTTTTTGTGGAGGAGGGGAGAACTTTCCTTGAACCAGTGCGCATGCGCTAGACATCAACCAAGGACCTCCCTGCCGCGGGTCACGATTCTAGATCCCCCCCCCCCCTCTCCCTTTACAACCAAACCTTCACCCGCTAGCTCGTACCCGGCACACAACCACAAAAACCGGGATTCGAAGCATGTACCCATGGAATAGATAAAAACATGATTGCTTTGACTCTGATTGTGACCGAGCTTGGTTTGATACCAAGCGGTGACAGATATCATTTGTTATATCTCGTTTTAGTTCATATTATTACTTTTCGATACACAAATCCAATCCATCCCAAATTTTGGTTATTCGAAAATTTAACCGAAAGGTCTAATTTAATTTTCCTTTTTTTTTGTCACCACGTCTATATACTAATTATGCTATTGTGTTAAGGTTGAGGAAGGTTAAATTAATTTATAGAAAATATACCCACGTTTGCGTTGAACGAGAATGGAAAACCATTAAGTAAAAAAACTCAATACATCCTACCGGGATTCGAGCCCTGATCTCTTAGTCATCGACAGCCTCTATCTATTGTGGGAATGACGATATATATAACGCGACCCCCAAAGCAGATGGTACATTTTTACATTAAAGAACCACTGGTCACGCGGACAGAGGCGTCAGTATCATCCTACCCTGGTTAGCTAGTGACAAGGAGCTTGGTAATTCGAGTCCCGGGTAAACCAGACGGGTGAATTTTGTTTTTCCAAAATGATTTGGCTTTCAAATGAGGGTACAATTCCTCTATTAGAACTTCCTCATCCTTATCAACATTCGTGTAAATATTTAGAGTCTTTACAAATAATAAGACGCGTTGTACTAGAAAAAATAAACCTCGGTTTCATGTTTATTTTAACCTGACTTTACACCACTGAAGAAGGTGTGCTAACCAACAGTCTATTTTACATTTTCACCCAACGTTCCCGAACCTTTTGCCTTGAATATTTATCGAAAAAAAAGAAGAAGAAATAAAAAACCACGTGAAATAATTTCTTAACAATCTAGATTCGCCTCTTTTTGTACCGTATTGGGTATAAAAATTTGTTCATGAAAGGAATTATTGGAAAACTATTTTTCATTTCACACACGAAAAAGCTTCCCCATCTAGAAAGGATTGGGGAGGGGGGGAAGGGGGAAGCGATACAATAAGGAGGGTTAGAGAAGGGGGAGACAAAAGATACGAAAGAAGACAAATGTAGGAAAGGTAAGCCGAATAAAAAATAAGGGAAAGCAAAACAATATGTAGCATAAAAAAACAAAACCCGAAGAAATTACAAAAGTTTATCTTCAAATTACCGTCTTTTTTTTCATATATCTTATATATATCTAACAATTTTGGAAATGGGACACCGCAAGGAATACAGAAACTTAAAGAAATATATTTTTACTTTTAAGACAAGAGGAAGTTTGGACTTTTTTTCGAGAGACAATTTGGTATAAAAGTGTATAAGTTGTAACTTTTAATAGCTCAGAGAAAAAAAAAGCATACCATTCACGTATTTTTTTAAAACTAAAATTTAGCGTCAATGTTAATAACAGTTTTATCTAAGTGGAAGGTGTGAGGAGGGAAGTTTAAAGTAAGTGTACCCGCATTAGTGAATACCTGGTATAAATACATTGATAAATTACGTGTGGAAAATTACATCAGTGGATCCAGCTAAGATTCGAACTTTGACCTCGTCATCAACGACGATTATGTGCAATTCGAGTCTACGCCTTAGTTAACATGATCACACTAAATAATGAAAAAAGAATTATGTTAAATTTAAAAATCTTTATTTTTTAACTGAAAATATTATATTATTATTATTAGCACCGCGCCTTACTACCCGTTCGGGTTATACGCACTTACGATAATGTGTGATGGTAGGGTGATTGTGAGATGTAATGGAGGAACTACAGTTTAACGTGGAATCCGAACCACGGTGGAGGCCTGGCATTCCCCACGTTCACAAGTTGTGATTAATACACGTCTTGTAAAATCTGTGCCGGGACCGAGGATTGAGCCCCGGACCCCCAGCACAGAAGTCCGACACCTTACCCCTAGACCACCAGGTCACCAACAGAAAATGTTAAATCTATTTTTTATAAAAATAAATACCAGAGTATTTGGCTGAAAGGGGATGGGGGAGAAAAACATAGCCAGTGTTCTCTGTCAGATCCGAACCAAGTTCTATGATACAGAATCATTTAAAACTTTAAATTGCGGGCCCTGGATTCACTAATGGGTTCAAAGTTGCTCTGGCGCAAGCATGGAAAGGGCGCAACTTTGCAGCCAAGATACTTTCGTTTTATTTGCTCCTGTTCCGTATTTATTAAGCAAAATGCAAACTATGATGACGTCACAATAGTCATAATTTGATATCTCTTTGAACAATCCGGGTGAAGAATCCGTTTCCAAAGTCAATGCCCTTTTGTTTTAAATTTTTACTGGAAATGACAAAAATAATATCCAAATATGACTAAGCTTTTTTTAAGATAACAATTATATCAAAGTAAGCCTATTTATGAGTATGCTAAAAAAAACAATATTACTCATTAAAAAGTATGTATGTGTTCTTAGTTTTAAGGTTTCACTGTACTGTTAAAAAATTTCAAGAAAGTTTGTTGCTGGTTTGAAAAATATACTAGACATGTAATATAGTTAATAATGAATTAAATAATTCCAATTAATTGGTTACACTTAATTTAGCCAACTTGGCGAAATAATTTCCTTAGTCATTAATATAATACTCTTTTATTCACATACGTCTTTGAATCCAAATAAATATTTCCCCATATGTTGTTTTGTTTTATTGAAACTAGAACACTACTGTGGAAAACATATCATTTGACATGAATGACGAGTTTAAATAATTAAGAACAATAACTAGTAATAACGATATTAGAGTGGAAATTGGGAAAATCATACACTAAGGAAATGGCTGCTATTACTCGGTCAGTAAGTTGCTAACATCTCGTCTGCTGTACAGGAATATTAAACTTAAGAATATACTAAACAAAAGTTTTACCGGTTGCTCTCTAAGGGCGTGAAACAGGGTCTTTTACCTTAGATGACGAAAATAAATTTAGAGTGCTCGAAAACAAGGCTGATTCAAACAAGGGATTAAGATACTGGGGAGTGTAGGAGGTTACATAATGATGAGTTACACTGTACACACCGCAATCCATTTTTAGGGTAATCAAATCTCGCAGATTACGGTGAAAGGACATGCAGTGCGAATGGGAGATTCAAGAACCTTGTTCAAGCTACTCGCTAGCAAAGCCAATGAGAAGAGACCATCGGAAAGACCCAGACACAGATGAGAGGGTAACATTAGAATGGACCTTAAAAATATAAGGTGTAATGAGGTGAACTGGACAGGACTAGCTCAAGATAGGGATAGGCTGTAATGAGATGGACTGGATAGAACTAGCTCAAGATATGGATATGGTGTAATGAGGTGGACTGGATAGAACTAGTTCAAGATAGGGATAGGCTGTAATGAGATGGACTGGATAGAACTAGCTCAAGATAGAGATAGGGTGTAATGAGGTGGACTGAATATAACTGGCTCAAGATAGGGATAAGGTGTAATGAGGTGGACTGGACAGGACTAGCTCAAGATAGCGCTTGAAAGATAGAACCAGGACCCCTAATTTTGAAACTTGCAAGTAGCGAGTCGCTAAAGTATTTCTCTCATCTCACACACAATCTCGCAAACCCCTAATTTTGAAATTTCTGCGCTGCGAAAACTGACGTCACACGATCGAATAGCGAGCGGATTCAACTCGCCAGCCTCACACCGTGCGAGACAGGGCTTGTCTGTCGAGTAGAGCATAACATAACAAAATGGATGCCATCTCCCTCTTCGGTTGCAGATTTCTGAGTACGATTTTGTTGAAATAAACCTACCATTGTACAAAATAGGTTTACAGAAGACTATATTCAATTCTTCAATAAAAATATGTATTTAACCGTCAATTTGGGCGAGTCGATAAGAGTGACGTTCACATAATCAGGAGTTCGCATGTTCAAATCCTATAATCGCCAAACTTTTTTTTTTCCAATTTATCAAACTTTAAAATTTAATTTTAATTTATTGTATTTGTAAGCATATAATTTGTTTTAAATATTTCTTATAGAAGTATTTGAGCCTAAGCAGACTACCATAATATTCCTTAAAAATAATTTAACAAGGGAGTAAATTAAAAACAGTACATTAATTTTGAAATTTTGTATGCAGGTGATTATTTAAAAATTAAATTAATGGGTTTTATGACATAAAAATGTACACATTTAAAAATTAGGGTAAGCAAGCTAATTATTACTCGCATAGTAAAAACTTTTAGGGCATATTTATGTTTTAAAAGTAGTTGTGAAAATAAAATATATTAATGAATTCTAATTATTAACAAGTAATTTAAATTCAAACGAAAAATTAAAATGTTGGAATCGGGTGGGATCGATCTTGTATTAATCTAAGTTTCAGACAAGCGCGCTACCTACCAAGTGTGGTAAAGTGCATTTCGATTGGGCGGATGGTTTAACTTCTTCTCATATAACCTGATAAAATTTTGAGACAACAAGCTTAGATGCATACAACTAGAAGATTGTTTCCTAATAAAACGAAACAAATCGTTTTACATGATGCACTCAATACATTAGCAGTGTTTACTTTCAGTTACAGTAGCCACATGGCTTCTTGGTGCTGGCTGACAGCTCACAGCTGACTTCTGACAGTCAACATTTAGGTATATACCTAAATTTTGATTGTCGGAAGTGACAGCTGCTAAACACATGTTTTTGCAGATCATATAGTCCGACGTTGGAATACATACTTTGATCTGGTAACTTTTCAAAGCCGTCAGTTGTGAGCTGTCAGTCAGCACCAAAGAAGCCACGGGGTTTCTGTACGTATCTTGTACAATAGCGCGTTGTGGCATCTTTTCACCTCAACTCTTTGGCACGTCATAGTTTTACAGTGTTGTCGAATTTAAAACTTAGTCGCAAGCGAAACAACACTACACCAACTCACACGACAGTAGAAACCTTTCAAAATTAGCTCTGTTCCAGTACAGCCTGCGATTTGCGAGTTTGCTCGCTAGCGAGTATTTTCGCAAATTTCAAAATTAAGGGTCCAGTTTTATATTTCAAGCGCGCGGGCTCAGTCGCTCCAGTCTGGCCACCTCTGATTACAACCAATGTGTTCTATTTTATCTTTTAGTCGCTCGCTCCAGTTTGGCCACCTCTGATTACAACCAATGTGTTCTATTTTATCTTTTAGTCGCTCGCTCCAGTTTGGCCACCTCTGATGATTACAACCAATGTGTTCTATTTTATCTTTTAGTCGCTCGCTCCAGTCTGGCCACCTCTAATTACAACCAATGTGTTCTATTTTATATTTTTAGTCGCTCGTTCGTTCACCCAGTCTGGCCGTACCCTAAGGAGTGCAGCGAAGCACGCATACATTCCAATTTTCCGTCACATTTGGCTCGTGTATAGGTTTGTAGTGCGACCAAAGCCCAGTGTGTCACGCATCTCTGTTCAGTAACTACACGAATGAAATTAATACGAGCTTCAGAAGTACATCGTCCGCATTTCTTACTTACTAGAACTTACTAATATTTTAAATAAATCAAACAAAATAAAAAAAGCTTTCGAGCGAAGTTAAGTGTTATGGTTTACCCAAATTACTAACAGTTTGAACAAAATGTTTCCAGATGTTAATAAAAAAAAACGGGCACAGAAATAAATTTTCAGCCTTTTAAGCCTTTGAATGTTTGAGGTTACTTCAGGAAAAAAATTAGTATATACTTTCCTAACCCTAATTTAACGTACAACCGTTGGATTGGATTGCTGATGACGGAAAGATTGGGGTTCGAATCCCGGTCGGTCATATCAGGGCTGGTTTTCAACTACCCCTCCACGCTAATGTGGGTACACCACCACTAAATTCAACCTTTATCAGCTCTAACCTGTTAACATTATTAATACACATGCGTCTGACTCAAAACGGGTAGTACGACGCGGTGCTAAAATGAATCAATCCTGATGGTAAGAGTTTGGCTACGCTCGCACAATCTGCTCGTATTGTGAGACGGTTTCCAAGTAAAAGACAATAAGAGTAGAATTGTCCTCTGGAATAACAAATAGACACGAGACTCAAGTTCGAGGAAGCGACTTTTCCTGTTGCCCTCAGGCGAGACAACTGGGTCAGATTGTTTTATTAGCGAGGAAAACTAATGGAGCCTTCTTTGTTTATCCTCATATGACCCTTAGAGGTCATACATAGCTGTATAACACTTTTTTTTCTTATCTATTCCTCTGGCATGTAGCATCAAGTAGACGGGAAATATGAATTAGGCCCCATAAATATTTTAGCAGAACTAATTCGGGCCCCAAGAAACAATAAAAAATACCTTACATCTCATTTTTGCATGGACTTATGATCGTGTTGTGCTATAGGTTAGGTTAGGTTAGGTTAGAACGGTTAAGCTAAGTTTGGTTAGGGTAAGTTAGGATTGTGTTGTGCCTTATATTAGGTTGAGCTTGTTTAGGTTATGATCATGTTGTGCCTTAGGTTAGGTTAGTTAGGTAAGGTTGGGTTAGATTACGGTTAGGATTATTTTGGGTCATACTATCCATCACCTGTTGTCTTTTGTTCACCTTGAGAAAATAATTACGTTAATCCTTAGTACAACGACCCAACAGCCAGGACCAGTTAGTACACCAACATAAAGTCAAACTCCGACCAAATGCCTCCACAGCCACTCTTTAACAGGGCTGAGTTAATATACCCCCGTAACTTTTCCCGCCAAGAGTTATTTCATGGCACTATAAAAAGTACCCAGATGTATTATTATTATTATTATCATCACCACGTCTTATTAGCTGTTCAGGTTATACGCACTTACACTAATGTGTAATGCTAGGGTGATTGTTAGATAAAAGAGAGGACCTACAGTTTAACGTGGGATCCGAACCACGGTAGAGGCTTGGCATTCCCCACATTCACAAGGTGTGATTAATACACGTCTTGTCAGAGGTGAAGGAAGGGTTTGGCAATCAGATAAATCTGTGCCGGGACCGAGGATTGAACACCGGACCCCTAGCACAGAAGAGTGACTGACACCTTACCCCCTAGACCACCAGGTCACCCCAGATTTAATAGAACACAGAGTAGGAAATTACTGTAACTTGCGTTTATTAACGGCACAAACATGAACAATATTTGTATTTATTTGTTCCACGTTATAATTTAAATATAAGGTCTGTGTTACGTAACACTACACATGATGTACCCTCCCTTCCCTCCCATATAACACCATCTAGACATTATAGCTCGCCCCACTCTCAACAGCATTACAAACCGCTTCAGTGGCCGCATGGGCTAAGGCGTCACTGTCGCAATAGACTAGAGTGTCAGTGCCAGGGAGATCAGGATTCGAATTCCGGATAGGAGGGTAGTTTTACACTCTCCCTCCACGCAAATGCGGGTAAATTGCCTGTAAAATTCAACCATTCTGATTCCTAACTTAAAGCGTAATTAGTAAATAAGTGTCCGCGTATAACATGAACAGGTAGGCCTAATAGTAGTAAGATACAATGGTAAAATAAAACAATGCGTGGTTTATGAATGACCTCTTACCCACGGGCGATGTTTTCGTATATAAATCATAAAAAAAAGTTTACATATATATTTTAGCCATCTCGCTTTGGGATACCCTGAGCTCGGTGAAAAGAAGACGCGTTATCAGCTTAGCTCTGTGAAAAGAAGACGCGTTATCGGCTGAGCTCGGTGAAAAGAAAGACGCGTTATCAGCTTAGCTCTGTGAAAAGAAGACGCGTTATCAGCTTAGCTCTGTGAAAAGAAGACGCGTTATCGGCTGAGCTCGGTGAAAAGAAGGCGCGTTATCGGCTGAGCTAAGGTGACTGATGACTAAGCGACATTAAAATGCAAGAGTAGTATTATTTTCGCGGTCGCAAATATCACGGCCTTGGTCACGCACGTTTAACTCGGAAGGGCGCAGGATCAACGAACCGAAGAAACATAAAAAAACAACTACTTAGAGGTGAGGCGATCCAATTCTAATCAATCTTGTGAAAGTGGGAAAGTTATATCTCAATTGATTCAATGACGTCAACAGTTGGATACTTTCTTCGCATTGCGGAGGTCCGTTATCATGAATATATATTTATATAAATGCATGTCGTCCTCAGGGGTTTTTGCTGTTAGCCTCAGGTCTCGATGATCATGGGTTCAAACCTAGTGGAGGTCGATGGATTTTTATTGAGCAATAGAAAACCGTAGCACATTGGTTGGTTCTCAAACTGATTTCATATTTTATCCCTTGCTCATGATTAATAGTGTAATGTAACACCCCACGTATCCCCCCCCAATAAAAATTTCCCAAAATGACAAATGTCAAGTGATCTAAGAAGAAAATTTCCCTCGGTCGGTCGTCTTGAATACTCCCCGCCACATTAATTTTGGATCTACACCTCCCTTGGTTTTCTAGTCTTTTCCCCCATTTTCCCTTGAGAGATAGGGTACGCGTACAACGGTTTGAGAACCACTAGCACAACTTTCTTCGGAGTGGCAGTAAAGCCATCGATCCAGTGTCAGTTGTGGCTTTTAAAATAACCCTGGAAGGTATGTGAAAATACCTTTCCCGGCAAAATTAATAAGCCCTTTTGTGCTCGTACATAAACATTCAGTGTGAAAGGCAACACTTTCTGGAATCTCCTTGTACATGGAATTTATACCAGATAGTGCAGGCAGCACTAACCAGCCGAACAGCTGGGTTCATGTCCAACGCAGGGTGGATAGAAATCACATCAACGGCGAGTTTTTTTTAAATAGCACCGCATCTTTCTACTTGTTCGGGTTATACGCACACATAATGTGTTGATTAATATATTATATTAATCTAAAGAGATAGTGACGAGGAAGTTATAATTTCAGAGGAATTGTTTCCGCAATGGCGTGGAGGGAGAACAAGAAAACATTTAGGAAAATATTACCCATCAATAATACACTTCACAGGTATTCGAACCACAAACTTCTAGTCAACTGACTTCTAGTCTTACTCTCTTAGCTTGCATATATGATAATAATTACTATAATGGGGTATGGGACAGGGCAGCGATTCTCAAACTGGGGTGCGCGAGCAGCTCTCAAGGGAAGGCTGACAAAATGGCAAGGGACTTAGGAAAACCCTAATCGTTGGTTTTTACCGATATCTGATTATCTCCACCCATATTTTCCCCCTATTTTCTCTCGGCCCGAAACAGATTTCTGAGAATTTTCAACCCTCTACTTGACACCTTCTAAGTTAGCAGTTATCTTGCTTATATTTAGAGTAATTTGAGCATATTTCCTGAACAGTCACGACTTAATGACATACTCTTTCCCTCTCAACGATATTACTCATGATTATGTTGTCAATGACACAAGAAATTGTCTGGGTTTGATTGAAAACTTTGGCGCATATTTTCGTGAGAGTTTAGGGAGCGAGTTCTGGATGCGAGACCCTTTTTCTACAGTGGAAGACTCCAGATTACCAAACTTCTTTTCAAAAAAAGAAATTATTGAAATGTCCTGTGATGAAACCCTCAAATACAGTCTCAAGAAAACTTCTTCGGCAGATCTTTGTCAAACTTTTGGTTGCAAAGGCTGAACTAGTTTCCTCGTATCGCTGACTATGCTATCGAGGTTATGATGCCTTACTCAACAACATATCTCTGTGAGAGTGGTTTTTCATCCATGGTGTACCTAAAAAATAAGTACCGCAATAGGTTAAATTTGAAACCGGATCTCCACTTGAAAAATTCAACTGGACAACCAGACATCAAAAATAGTGCCAATTCATGCAGTCACGCCCCTCTCACTGAAAAACTTTGGGATCAGCTCCAGAACTACAATTAAAAATTTTGATTTGAAAATATTGTGTTTAGGTTTACTTTTTTAATAAAACTTTTCTACAAACTTTTTACAGTAAATTTATGTTTAAAAAAACTTATCAGCGATTCTTAGTAAGAGATAATGTTAAGGTTATAACAGTAGGATTCTCTCTAAATAGCTTTGTGATATTTGAAATATTTTGATTATAGATTTTTTTTTCACACTAGATTAAATATATCAATAATTTACCATGCAGGGCCGGTCTAAGGTAGAAGTTTTGTGTGTGCAAAACTCACATTTTTCGCCAGCCCCACCCCCCTCCCCGCCTGTAAACACCACGGATAATACTATATATGACCATTTTAAAACTAGACCCTATGTATACCATTTTGAATGTTCTTTCCCAAATATGTTACACATCTGAGATTGTCTTTCCCCA
>CABFOV010009363.1:0-7500 GCA_902141375.1 Timema poppense
GAAACACACAGGTCTCTTGTCACTAGAACAAAGTGTGCTCCCAGTCCTATAAAACACACAGATCTCTTGTCACGAGAACAAAGTGTACTTCTCCCAGTCCTATGAAACTCACAGATCTCTTGTCACGAGAACAAAGTGTACTTCTGCCAGTCACATCAATCCAAGAGACAGAGGTCTCTTGTCACTAGAACAGAGTGTACCTCTCCCAGTCACATCAAACCAAGAGACAGAGGTCTCTTGTCACTAGAACAAAGTGTACTTCTCCCAGTCACATCAAACCAAGAGACACGCTGGTCTCCCTATAACTCCTGCCAAGGAGAAGATATTCTCCAGTTATGGAAATGTCTGTTTACTCCGTAGACTGACGCCTTTCTCAAGGACAGACGTTTTGGGGGGAGGGAGGTTCACATCAGAACAGACGGGAGGATAAGTCGACGTCAGAGGGGAAAAGTCGATAGAGTCGCGATGATATTCTTCTTTTAGCACCGCGTCTTACTCCACGTAAGTATTATATGCTTCTGTACTAATTACACTGATGGTTTTGGGAAATAAGGAGGTTATATTTATAGGAAGTGTACCTGGATTTGCGTGTTGGAAGAGTGGGGAAAATCACCTTCAATAAACCCAAGTGAGATTCGAACCTCGATCTCCTCGTCATCGGTAGTCTAGTCTACTGCGATAGTAGCGCGTTAGAGCATGCGGACACCGAAGCGGATGTGTGGTAAATATTATTTTGAAAAATAAAATGGAACAACTCGAAGACAGAAAGGTTTAACACTATACAACCCACTTTGGTGACCGCATGGTCTAAGGTGTTGCTCTCACAATAGGCTGGACTGTCTATGGTGGGGAGAAATTGGTTGTTCTGAGGGAGTTTTACCCGAAATGTTTTTCCACTATTCTTCCACGTAAATGCAGGTACACTTCCTTAAAATTCAACCTTATTCATACCTAACACATTAGCCATGATTAGTACCCAAGAGGGTGGTGGTTCAATCCTCGGTCACGGCACAGATTTATCCGATTACCAAACCCTTCCTTCACCTCTGACAAGACATCTTGTGAATGTGGGGAATGCCAGGCCTCCACCGTGGTTCGGATTCCACGTTAAACTGTAGGTCCTCCATTTCATCTCGCAATCACCCTACCATTACACATTAGCGTAAGTGCGTATAGCCCGAACGGTTAGTAAGACACGGTGATAAAAAAAATTGACAAGAATATATGGTCTTCAAAATAGTAATTGTAAAACCTTGTCGCGCGTAGACACATTTTATACCCCCGCTAACTCGCGAGACAAATCACGCTAGAAAGGTTTTTATTTAGCGGACAGTGGCCCATAATTCAGCGTAAGCCACTGAATGGGATTTATGTTGGTAGTTAACATCGCCGTGAACTATACAAGAATTTATTTGAAAACTCTCTAACACAGATTCGAAAACAATCAGTTCTCATTCACCAAAACAAGGTCACGAACAATTTTTTTTCTCTCTCTCTCTCTCTCAACCCTTTCACAAAATTAATCTCAATACTTTAATAGCAGTCGTACCACCTTACGGTTGGATCCCTACGTGGCTTTGAAGGTGTACCAACCCTTTGGAAGCTAACAAGTACCTTTATTAATCAAATGAACCAAACTTGAAGGGGAAAAAAAACCCAATAAAGATACGAGAATTTAATTAAATATTTCAAAGTGTTCTGATGAAATATTCCCTCCAATGACATTTAATGAAAGAAAATTTGCTTTAAACGTTTAATTTCAGCTAGATTATTAGACATTCCACCAACTGAAATATTTCTGAGTAAATTATTTATACCAACATGACATAGTTTCATTTTTTTTAAATATAGTAATTTTCTTTAAATAAATTGTACACAAACAGTTAAAAAATATTAAAATTACATAATATGTAATGATTTACACATAAATATTGTTCTATTTATGGCCCGATAATTTAATTTTATCTCATTTGGTAATAAATAATGTCGTTTATTGAACTATTTTACAATCCAACTCTACTCGTTAATTTTATTAATGTGTCTGAATTGATCATTACAGATATAAATTTGAAATATGTTTTTCACGAAATTTCTTGTTTTGACTATCGATTGTAGAGACAACACCAACTAGCAGAACATAATATGCCAGGCCGAGGCAGAGGGTAAGATAATCTCAACTAACGACACCCTCGGGTAAAGTTGGTGTCACTGGAATGAACCAAAATTGCTAGGCCCACTTGCTATCGTTTCCAAGATAACCTCCCCTCCCCCTTAACAATGATACATTCCCTGACAAAATGTTATACCCCCTAAAATATTACTAACTCTCACTGTACAATGACAATAGAGGTACACTCGATATTAAAAGCACCTTTTCAAGGTAGTTAATATAATGAGGTCAAGCCGGGTGAGTGGGTAAGGGACCTACAAAACCAAGGACCTCGTAATTGAAAATCTCGAGAACAAAGTAAGCGAGGACGTGCGAAATGTCACGACATTAATTTTTATTCTCGTCCAAACTTGAGTCCTACCCCCCGCCCCTCCCATATTTTTTTTAACGCTTCGTGCCCGTTCATTACAGACCTGGATTCTTTTATCTCTGAGTCTAGTTCTTTCTTTGTTCATAAGATGGAGGTACAACTTTTTAAAAAAAAAATTCCCTGCTAATTGCCGTCATTTCCACAGACTCGGCGCGTGAGGGTGGACGGGTAAGGGTGGATGGTGGTGGGGGGGTTGGATGATGAAAATTGTGAAGCAGTGAGTAGCAAGTTGGCAGAGAGAAACTTTGTTCAACTTTATGAATACAAAGTGCTACTATTTATTTTTTTCTCTTCTATCTCTACGATTTTTTTTAGCGTTAATTTGTAAAATGTGAAAGGTTTTTTTTTTTATAGGGGTTAATGTAATCGTAACGCAGAGTCTCAGTTCAATCTATATCCTAAATACTGACACAAGTTTGATATAGTCGGTTCCCGGTTAACTTTGGTCTCTTAGGGTTGTAGAGAATAATAATAAAAAAATTTAAAAAAATATTTAGCACCGCGTATTACTACCCGTTCGGGTTATACGCTTTTAAGTAATAATTACTCTAATTGATTGGGAATTGGGAAGGGTTGAATTAGAGGAAGTGAACCCGCATTTGCGTGGAAAACCATTTAGGGAAAAACCACCCCCAGTTCACCCGACCGAGATTCGAACCTCGATCTCCCCGTCCTCAGCAGTCGAGCTCAACACGACAAGCGCGTTAGCCAACTACGCCACCGAGGCGGGTAAAAAAAAGTAAATAAATAAATTAATAATAGTAGTAATAATAATAATAAATCGGGTTATATAAAGCTATTTCTCCACTGGAGCAACACAGGGCAACCTTTGTGTTGCACACAATGTTGTAAGATGTTTCGCATTAGAAAATTACTTAATCAACTTCAGTCAACAAACTATCTAACACTGGAAGAACGTCCTTGAATCAATATTCCGTTTGTTTTCTATAATTAAAACTAATTGCAACAATGTCCACACTAAATAAACAGTTTATAGCTTGTGTCATCGTGCGGAGGAAAAATATTTGGTTTATTCACTAAAATGTCCTGTAGGAATCCTCCGCCCAGGATTTAAATTAAAAAAAANGGAAGAAAATGTTTATATTTAATATAAAAACATGAAAACGGTAATTTTGAAATGCAAGTCAATATTAACCAAATGCCAATTTTTAGAGTGAGAGTTTAAGTAATTTTATAAATTTTATTTTCTAAAATGTTGTAAAATTGATCAAAATAAAACAATAAATAATTGTTCAAGTGCAAAACAAATTGAGTTTACAAATTGTTTATCAAGCCGTGTGGGGTTGATTCTTGAATTGACAAGTATATAAATAAGGAGTATAAAATGTAAGGCTATAAACTAAGCTATGTAATTATTAGATGATGATTTAATAAATGAAATAAGTTACTAAATTAATCTTTCATATCTGATGTTAAACCCTTCTTATTGTTTTCTAAGTTGAAGTATTTGATCGACAATTACGTCCTTGGAGATTTCGTCAAGATTCAAATCAAGGTCATTTAGATCCGACCCTAATGTCGGGATCACGATCAATTTAACTTTAACTCAATGTGACGTTCACTTATCGTAAAGAAACCACTGAGCTATCACGATTCACGTGACTTAACTGGGATATTAAGTCAAACATCAAAATTTGAGAGAATAGTGATCTGTAATATTTGTTAACAGTGTTATCTGTGACTGTACTCACTTTTTACTTTTCAATATTGAATTACATTGTAATAAAATACTTATAATTCAAACTAATTGTATAAAAGTTAAGTTTTTTTTACACGTTCTACTTCACAGCTTCAATCATGTTCTCGTCGTCAATCAGGATTTAAAAGTTAAATCTAGCTTGTATACACTCTAAACAAATAAAATAACGATACTAGTGAAACAAATGAAGTACTAAATAGCAGGGTCAACGTGATTGGCTGGCTAGATCACGTGATACCCTTCACTTATAGTTCACGTAACCTAAAACATCTCTCAAGACAACTCTTATATAGATGAACGTTAACCACATCGCGGTGGCTTCCATTTAAAAAACCACGAGGATAACCTTGAAGTTAAGTAAAAGTTAAGTTGATCGTGATCCTGGCATAATGACTCAGCCAAACGATTGAACAGGAAGTCAACTTGAGGGAGACATTAAACTACCCCTGGGGATGATATAATCACCGATATCATTACAATTGACGTCGACTATGGGGGGGATCAAATAAAAAAGTGCGAAGTCTCGCAGTACACTAGACCCCGATGGGATAACTCATGACGTCATTTTCAATAAGGGACGATAGTCATTTGTTCCCATGTCGTTTCCCTCCCCTGACACTCCGCTCGATGCAACCAGTCTAAAAATAGTATTGTTATCTCTAAGTCTGAATGACTATTCAGCGCAGTAGTGTTGAAAGCTGACGGATAGCACAAAATTTGTATAGAAAACGGTGACCTGGTGGTCTAGGGGGTAAGGTGTCAGACTTCTGTGATGGCGGCCGGGGTTCAATCCTCGGTCCAGGCACAGATTTATCTGATTACCAAACCCTTCCTTCACCTCTGACAAGACATCTTGTGAATGTGGGGAATGCCAGGCCTCCACCAGTGGTTCGGATTCCACGTTAAACTGTAGGTCCTCCATTTCATCTCACAATCACCCTACCATTACACATTAGCTTAAGTGCGTATAACCCGAACGGGTAGTAAGACGCGGTGCTAATAATAATAGTATAGAAAACATTGGTTGGAAGTTGCTAATTTATTTTTTTGCACCACGTATTACTGCCCGTTCAGGTTATACGTTTGTGTACTCATTACGCTATTGGTTTTAGGGATTAATAAGGTTATATTTAGAGGACGTGTAATCACTTTTTCGTGGCGGAAGATTGGGAAACCATTTTGGAAAAACCCACCATCAGTACACCCGTCCTAGATTCAAACCTAGATCGTCCTGTCATTGGAAGTCTAGTCCACTGCGGTAGTTGCACCTTAGACCATGTGGCCATTAAAGCGTGTGGTCCGAATTGTGATACCTATATAAATTAGTTGCTATCCGTGGGGGTGAGACTGACTCTTAAAAATCTGTATTTTTCCAGGTTTTATGCAAATTTTGTTCTCTGTTTCAAAACAAATAAACTTTTACTTCGGTTGATATGTTTAGTTTAAGGTTCTACACATCGTCACCCGAGAATGCAAGTGTTCTATGTCCAATTTTTCACTTTTGTGTAAAAGAGCATTGAAGTTTGACCTTGATCTAAATAAACGTAAACACCAAATATCTCAAATTTAACAATTTTGGAGATAGAACACTTGCATTCTCGGGTGACGACATGGTAGCATCTACAGTTCTTTAATGTGTCATCAGAATTGCGTTATTTTTCCAAGACTTTTTCTAACTATCTAAAAAGTCCTGTTCAAATGTATTTATGCCCAGGAAAAACATTTAATAACCATAGAGATTACTATATTTAGGGTTAGTTTTATGACTACCACATAAATATTGCTATCGGGAGGTTAAAGTTAGCTACCAGATAAAGGTTATCAGCCACTCTAATATTTTACGCGTATTATGAACTGAATTTATCTCCCGGATAGCTATCTGTAGAATAAATATATTTTTATTGCAGAAAACGCAAGTTTGATATAAATTTTACTGGTGCGCGCATGCGTATAAAACCTGCTGCTGCCGCTACAGCCTAGCGAGTGGCGACAACGCTCAACATTTATTTAACAATAGCGGCTAAACGAGTACGAGGAAACAGATGGCGTCACGTGGGTGCAGAAGCTAAGATGTCTTGCAAGTACTAATTTCGTTGTCTGCCAAAATGTGGTCAATAATTGGGTACAACGTTTACCAAATTTAATTTATTGTACTCACATTTAAATAATTTGTTCTTATATAAATATAACTCTACAAATAGCTTGTCGGCTTATATAAAAGAGTTAATTAAATGTTCTAACTTTATATAAAGTTAGAGCCCGGGCCTGTACTTACTAAACACGTGACCAAGATTTTAACCTAAACACAGATTCTGATTGGCGAAACCTCATGAAAAACAACGCGTCACTATGGCAACAACCATTTTAACTTTCAAATAAAAGTTATCAGGTACTTAAACCTCCTGATATAAATGTGATGAATAAATACATTTTATCTAGCAGATAAATGCTATCAGGCAGTCATGAGGCGCACTTTTAACTTTATCGACCAGATAGAAATATTTATCGGCCGGATTAATAATTATCCAGGAGTCATAAGACCGGCCCTAATAAAAACAAACTAGAATCTACTTAAGCAGCATTTTATTTATTTTGGAACAAAAAAATAAATAGATTTTTTTAAACAAACTGCAAAAATACGAACACGTTCTCTTCCATTCCACCTTATAAGCTTATATTTTCTTCTTATCTACGTGACATATTTAGTTTATTACATTTTATTAGCTTTTCCTTCTGGGACGTTGCAAGATTTGTGGTATTAATAATACAAATAATTCCAGAATAGCCTATTATCTATGTCTTAATTATATATGGGTCTATATTTTTAACTATTAGGGTGACCTGGCGGTCCAGGGGTAAGGTGTCAGACTTCTGTGCTGGCGGCCGGGGTTCAATCCTCGGTCCCGGCACAGATTTATCTGATTACCAAACCCTTCCTTCACCTCTGACAAGACATCTTGTGAATGTGGGGAATGCTAGGTCTCCACCGTGGTTTGGATTCCACGTTAAACTGTAGGTCCTTCATTTCATCTCACAATCACCCTACCATTACACATTAGCGTAAGTGCGTATAACCCGAACGGGTAGTAAGACGTGGTGCTAATAATAATAATAATAATAATAATAATAATAATAATAATAATAATTTTAACTATTAGTTGCCCACCCGCTTCGGTGGCAACATGGTCTAAGGTACTACTCTCACAAGCAGACTAGAATTCTGATGACGAAGAAATAAAG
>CABFOV010009363.1:12500-18170 GCA_902141375.1 Timema poppense
CACACCTTATTAATATCAACATTTCTTACTCGATACTTTTTGATTAATACATGTAATCATATGAGTACTTATGGTATCGTAACAAACATAATGCGTGTGCTACAATGTACGCGCTCGGATACTCTGATCAAAAGTTTCTGATACTTCTTTCGGAAATGAATTAGAGACATAGCTACTGGCCCCAGTTAAAATATCGTGACTACATTATTATATTTACTCTCGTTAAATAAAAAAGTGACACGTGGCGGTGACCGCATGGTTTAGCGCGCCACTCTCGCGGTTAACTAGACTGCCCATGACTGGGAGATCGAGGTTCGAAATTAGGTTGGGTGTATTGAGGGTGGTTTTCCCAAAATTGTTCTCTACTTTCCCTCCACGCAAATGCAGGTGTACGTTCTATGAATATAACCTTCCTAAACCCTAAAACCATTAGCGTAGTTAGTAAATAGCCGTATAACCCGAACGGGTAGTAACACGTGGCACAAAAAAAGAGAGAGTTTTTTTTGTCATATTCGGTTTGTGTTGATTTGTTTCGTGACACAAAACAATAATCAGAAAACATACATCGTAACAATACTCTTTAACATATTTGTCCATTCACTATAAAATTATCCAGTTGTTTTTAAGTTTTGTGTTACAAAGCATTATGGGTCAGTCTACATGTCAGCTAACGTGTGAATCACCGAGTCACCCAATCAGATTCTGTTCTCAATTCTCGGAGAACGTACCACGAATCAAACTTTAGTGTAACACGCACTAATAAATTAATTTATTGGATGATACGTGGAATTGTCACGTTCTTGCACTGAACGGTCCTTGCTAAGGGACTTCATTAATCCCCAGGAAAATGATAAACGACTTTCCTAAGCACTATTCACGACAAAGACCTAGTTTCGTGGCCGTCACTACCCGGAACAAGGGTCAGGATTTCCCTGGTGAGACGAGGAACTTTTCTTACCGTCAAGTTGGTAGCTGGTGGGGGACTACATAGGATGGAGCGCAGAGAAATAAGATTTGAACGGTTTAAAGCTAGGAGGGACTTTTATTACCGTCAAGTTGGTAGCTGGCATGGGATTACAAAGAATTGAGTGCAGATAAATAAATGTACATGTATTGAGGTGGGGATGAAGTGAACGCGAGCTAAGGGTAGTATTTTGGAAGTTTTTGGTAACAAAGCATTTGTTTGGCCAAAATAAATCAAATAATTCTCCAGTACAAACAAATAGTTTAATTTTCTTCACACGGTGATATCAACAGCGGTTGAATATCTATCATGAGCCGCTGGCATTAGACGAACATTTTTTAAACGCAGAGATAAAGTTGTCATTAAATTCTAGGACACCCTCGACAGATATTCAAGAACCTGTTGGTATCATCACATGAAGAGAATTAAACTGTCTGTTTGTACGGGAGAAATACTTGATTAATTTTGACAAAAAAAAAGTTTTGAATCAAAAACTGCACAAAATATTGCACTCCAAACTCTTTACCTACATTAATACTTTAAGAAACCATGTGGTGATCAATTAACCGGAAAGTTGGATACAAAATAAAGCTTAAATATAAAAAACACTTCTAGGTTTGGTTTTCTGGATTCTTCACTGAGCAGCAGAAATATTGAAATTGCTGGTGGCTTAATGATTATTTTTTTTCCATTTTTAAAATTATGGTTTTAAATTTTGTGGTATTTTTTCAAAATATGATAGAATGGTTTCACTGGTCTCAACTAAATTTTTTTAGAGTATGATACTGGTACATAAACTTAACCACCATGTGACGTCAGAACTATACCGACCTGTTGAAGTCACCAAATAAACAAATAAAGTACTAAATAACTCTGTTGACGTCACTAAACAAACAAACAAAGTACTATATAGGCTTGTCGACGTCACTAAACAAACATATGAAGTACTAAATAAACCTGTTGACGTCACTAAAACAAATGAAATATTAAATAATCTTGTTAATGTCACTAAACGAACAAATGAAGTACTAAACAGCCCTGTTGACGTTACTAAACAAACAAATCAAGTATTAAATAACCCTGTCGACGTCACTAAACAAACAAATGAAGTACTAAATAGCCTTGTCGACGTCACTAAACAAACAAATGAAGTACTAGATAGCATTGTTGACGTCACTAAACGAACAAATGAAGTATTAAATAATCTTGTTGATGTCACTAAACAAACAAATGAAGTACTAAATAAACCTGTTGACGTCACTAAACAAACAAATGAAGTATTAAATAATCTTTTTGATGTCACTAAACAAACAAATGAAGTATTAAATAATCTTTTTGACGTCACTAAACAAACAAATGAAGTATTATGCATTCCCTTAAAATTCACTTTACTCATATTTTTTTTCATGTTGTAGAACTTTGTGAATTCAAAGAACAATGTAGTGTTTTTTTTATCACCACGTCTTACTAACCGTTGGTATATACAGTAACCCCATGGCTTCTTTGGTGCTGACTTGACAGCTGATGGCTTTTAAACGTTACCAGACCAAATTATGTATCCCTAAGCCGAGCCAGATGATCTGCAAAGAACATGTGTTTAGCAGCTGTCACTTCTGACAGTCAGCTGTGAGCTGTCAGTCAGCACCAAAGAAGCCATGGGGCTACTGTACGCTTATGTACTAATTACGATTTTGGTTTTAGGAACGAGGAAGGTTATATTTAGAAGGAGTTTACTGACATTAGCTTGGAGGTGAGAGTGGAAAACACATTTTATAAAAACCATTCTAAGTACATCTGACCGAGATTTGAACCTCAATCTCCTCGTTATTGGGCAATCTAACCTACTGCGAGAGTAGATATAGTTTATTTAATATGGGACTCTCACGCGTTTTATCATTCTTGCGAACCTTCGGAGGGAGGGAGTATTGTGATACTAAAATAATCTAAACATAAGTGTTGATGGATGTTGACGTTTTATGATCACCTGAGCCTGAAATGTTTTCTTGATGGCGTCCGTCTGTCTGTCTGTCTGTGTGTCTGTATCTCGGCCCAGGAACAAAGATCATTTTAGCGATCGAGCTAAAAAAAACTGGATTAAAAGAGCAACAATGTTACTTTACATAAAGAGGCTCTAACAATTTTGATTAAAATTCATATCTAGACCTTGTTTAACTTTACATACAAAATGTTCATCTCATATTCCCTTGTGAACATGAATTTGAGAGTATTTTTTATAAAGCAGTAAATATCATATTTTGTTCCTTTCTTTGAAATAAGACATAGATTATCATTGCAAAGCTATAGGGCTCTTAACAATAAGAAAGAATATTTTATAAAATCCATTTTTTTCCCGAGATATGGGCATATATATATATATATATATGAGCTTTGGGAAATGGAGAGTTGAAAATGCTCAGTACAAATAATATGTTTCTGTAACAGTTTATTTTATTTCATATATATTATTCTCATTGGTGAAATTCGATGTGATTTTCCCCCTATTATGCTTATGAAACAATGTATATTATTTATTTTCCCATATCTAACAAGTTTTATGTATAATTTAGGTAAAGGAGATATAAATTCTGTGTAGTCTATCTTACTATTTATTATTTTATATTGTTGTAGCGAGTAATATTTGTCACCCCCCTCCTCCCTATGAATGATCAATATGTCAATCTGCCAGGATAACCTAGCAAGGGAATGGGGCTGTCGGGTAGGAGCGTTTAAAATAGTCAAACTCGATGTGTTGTTGGATTTATTGTTGATTAAAGTACATAGTGTGATATGGATGGTTAGTTGGTAAAATAATATGAAAGTTGTAGTCCAAGTCAGTCATTCTAAGAAAACAGTCTTTGAATAGGTATCTATCGGTGAACTACTTCACCTCGTCTTGAACCAGAGCTACAGTAGCCCCATGACTTCTTTGGTGTTGACTGACAGCTCACAGCTGACTTCTGACGGCTTTGAAAAGTTACCAGACCAAATTATGTATCCCTACGCCGAACCATATGAATCTGTAAAAAACATGTGTTTAGTAGCTGTTACTTCTGACAGTCAAAATTTATATATAGGGCCTATACCTAAATGTTGACTGTATGAAGTCAGCTGTGAGCTGTCAGTCAGCACCAAAGAAGCCGTGGGGCTACTGTACTTCTGTCCCAATGTTACTTGACACTATCCATACCAATCATATGTAAATACATACATTTAAACTTTCTTTCTCACTGCCCATCTCCAATACCCCCCTTCCCCCTCGTACTTCCCTTTATAACTCCTTCCCCCCCCCCACCAGTGTTATGTTGTGTGGATTCTTTTTCACAGTCGTACTCAATGTATTCAAACAATAATATAACTGTTCAGAAAGTTATGTCACGGAGAATAAGGTCGAGTTTACCATCTTGTGAAACAGTCCCATTGTTTTACAAGATGGTAAATTTGACCTTATACTCCGTGACATAACTTTCTGAAAAATATATTATTTATAAGACTGTATCTACACCTCTTTCAATTTATTGGTTCTGGTGGTTCGTAAGAAATTATTAGGAAATAACTCTCAGTTCAATGGTATTTTTATAGGTTTTTTAAACTCATTTATATATAGCAAGGAGAGTTGATCTATAGGTGTGTAAGAAACCTGCTATGGAGAGTTGTTCTATAGGTGTGTAAGAGACCTGCTATGGAGAAGAGGACAGCAAGGAGAGTTGTTCTATAGGTGTGTAAGTGACCTGCTGTGGAGAAGAGAAGTGGCCTTGAAGTGTAAGGAAGTGTTGTACAGAGAACACGTTGTACCTATTGTCACATATCCAGCAGAAACAGGAACATTGCATGTTAGAGAGACCTGGAAAGTGGAGGCCATGGGAATGAAGTTTGCGAAGAGCATGTTAGCTGTCACAACAAGTGAGAGGAGGAAAATGGAAGAAATTAAAGGGGGGAGAGTGGTGAAAGGATAGAAGAAGATGGAGGCATTTTACTAAACTGACCCGGCTACAGGCTTTAAACCGGTGATGATGATGATGATGATGATTATATATAAATACATATGTGATAGAAGATATATAATAAAATTATATATTTAAAATCTTAATATATAAATACATATATACCCCTATAAAATATTTTACTAAGCATTAAATGCCATTTCTGTTAAGTATAATTATTAAAAGGTTTCTATAAATCACCACACATAAGAATTAAAATCTTATATGGTCACCAAACTACTAGCCTTAACTCATCCGTATCGATGAGCCCGTGGGATACGGTGTTATCCTCGCCTCTTTTCTACTTTGACTGTGACGAGAAGAATCCCTGGCGAGGCTTTATCCTAATATAGTATTCCCTATCCTTTCCCGAAAGTGTAGGTACATTTGTTATAAAACCCGGTCCTTCTCGTTCCTATCCAATCAATGATAATATCCTGAATAGTTTGGTTGGGTAGTATGACAGTCTTCCCATAAGGGCCTCCGATTCAAAACTATCTAGAAAAGTCAAGAACTATAATTGGTTCCTAATTGAGTTTTATTATAACGTAGGTAGAAATTTTAATATTTTCACTTTTACTGAATTTAATCACATGATGTAAGATGTAGTTATAAATACAAATTCAAAATGAATCGAATATTTTATGCTATAATATCATGTATATATATATATATGCATAAATAAATGTAAAATATATACAAATATATATATATATATATATATAT
>CABFOV010009364.1:0-19732 GCA_902141375.1 Timema poppense
CAAAAATAAGGATAAATGTATTAAAAACAATTCTATATTGTTAAAAAATTATAATAAACACCATTAAAAACTATTTTTCTAGAGTAAACATTTAAAATTAACATCTGAATATTTGTTTTCTACAATAAAACAATGGGGTTAAAACATGAGAAACTGATTAATATCAGTCTTTATTTTTAAACCAATTTAAACAGATGATGCATATCAATATTGCCAACTTAGGTAACAAAATAGCTCAAAATATAATAAAAAGTTTTAAATAATTTTACTTTCTACTTAAATTAAAAATGTGATTGTGCAAAGATATTTTCACTTATTGTTGAGAAAAATCAGAGTCTAGTCTAAAAATTTGTCCTACCTCTTTAACCCTCAAAGTGGTCTATTTGTTTCTTCCTCTACAACAGATTTAGATTTTGATAGAGTAGGTACGGGGTTCCCGAATTTTCAGCGTGTGATCAAGTATTATATTTAGGAAGCTAGAAACGACATTTGAAAATCTTGATTTGTTTAGTAAGACTCCATTGCTAATATCAAAACATTCTATTAAAAAAGCTAGTAGGATTGCGGAAACACAGAATTTTTAGCAGGTTTATAACTGTTGGGGAAGTCCCGTGTTCCCTTGCGCGAGATAAGACTCGATATAGCGTGACTAACTTCACTTTTATAGCTACCAACATATTAGCACGAAACCTAGGCTGGAATATTGATCACTTTTCCAAACAATAATTTGCTAGTATTTAAAATTAAATAAACACTGCTGAAGTAATATAGTGGCTGCATTTAAACAATATAGGAATTGTCTGCATGATTGTACAACTCTACAAATGTCGCTTCTTATCTTGCGTGACAGAAACGTGTTTGTATGCATTAGATTGTAATGTTGTTGGTTCTGTCTCAAGGTCAAGTCATGAATTTATATATTTTAGTATACTTTGCGGCCTGACCCATTCAGCCATAAGCATGTGGCCATCGTTATGTTAAATAAAAAGGTTAGAGCTAGGAATTATAAAAACACAAATTGATCAAGTAAATTCTGGCCGTTAAGTTCACTAGATGGAGAATACTTTGTAGATTATTATAAACACCAAACATGTATTTAAACGGGCCTGAGTCAGTCCAACTCTAATTATAGCTCTGTTGATTTGATTGTTTCCTGGAATAAAGCCAGTTTCAGTTTCTTGAGGGAGCTCACGTGAGTAGTATTCTGGACCACCTTGTACACGACGCTGATTGGCTTAGAGCTCGTCACGTGACCAAGTCCTTTCGCTCTGATTTGGTGTTGGCTACCCCACTCCCCCATTTCCCCTTCCCTTTGACAAACTTTCTGCGGTTTATATGTGTGGGAATAGCGCTGTGATTGGCTGTTATTTATATCACTGACTGAGTACAGTGCTTTCCCCCTCGCCCTCCAAGTTTGAACCCTCTTTCCCCTCTGGTTAATTCCATGACGACATGGGGTTAACGGCTTGTTGTCCTCCTACATTGTCGCAAAGAATTATTTCTAGAGATTTTTTCCCTTATAACTGTCGCCAGTTTGGTGGCTCGAAAGTACAAAAATAGAACACGACGATGATATCACAACCCTCTCCATCAATGGGTTTTCCCTGATGACTGGCGCCAGTTTGGTGGATCGACAAGACAGAAATAGAACACGACCTTGAATGTTGTCACAACCCTCCCCATTTATGTGGCAATGGGTTTTCCCTGATGATCGAATCCAGTTTGGCGGCTCAACAAGAAAAGTCGAGACAGGAATAGATTGGGACCGTGAGGTCATTAACCCTGTTCATGTTTGGTGCCAGTTTGCTGTCTCAACAAGTCAAGACTCGTATCTAGTTAATTTACGTGTAAGGGACAGAAAGGATTTGCATGAATAAAACACGATATTAAAAAACATATATTTATTAAACATTAAAGGTTTTACAGACATATATTAAACGTTTCACAGACATCATACATAATATTTATATACACTTTTACAGGATATATTCGTTTATACGTTTTTATACAGTGTCTCTTGGATGTGTTAATAAAATTGTTTTAAGTTCACAATCCAGCATGTAATAGTCCAAACCGCAACTTAACGTGTATAGTAGGTAGCACTGATAAGACCCCGGTCTTTGATGTGTTTTTCCAACGTAGGCTGTTCAAGATCGATGACATTCGCTGATTCTGTTAGCGTGTCGCATACATCTAAAACGAGTATGTCGATCAAATCGTTGCAATATCGTATGACAGGTGTCGACCACATATCCCGGCCGTCTAAAGCAACGTCGATGAGGTGCCACACATCACAAAGACGCGACCAGCTAGGTGTTAGATAGGCGGCCCGTTTGAGTCTGGCGTCTTGTTTCTCGCTGATGACGAACATACGATCACCGCACATGCATCTCAGAGAGATTTCATGATTTGTAAGACTAATCTTCTGAGAAGGTTGCGTGTTGTTGAAAATTTTTGATATGATTTACTTGCATCTGCCCAGTTCTTGCCACTATGTAGGGTTTAACACCGCACAGTTCCCTCCACATTTTTCTAACAGAACATAAGTCGTAAAGTTTTCTTGAAACTCATGCCAACGATGACTCGCTTGGCATCTATTTCGTCAAGTAAAAACAAAGTGTTGAAAATAATGGTGATGGCGAGTGGCTTTGCTTTGCGGGAGCAAAAGTCTTGCCCTTACACGATGTTTGTTCGCTTCGATGGCTGTCATGGTTATGGACAGCACGCCACTGGGACGTCCATTTTATAGGCGCACGCTGATTGGACGCAGCATCTTTAGGGGTAGCAGGACCCTACAGTCTTGGAAAATGTGATGTAATATCTCACCACCTTAGCGTCCTTGCCTGTATGATTTGTTGTTGATGAGAATAGGGTTAAAAAAGTTTTCATCGGAATTTTCTGGGCGCGATAGAGAAGGTACAAGACAGTAATGGCCACCAACGTCTGAGGCAATGATTTGAAGTTGTAGCGTGCTATGAGATGTGCGGGAAGTGTTTTTGCGTATAAATGCCAGAAGTGACTTTATAATGGGTGGAAAACCATAACTGTTAAATATGCCTTTCATGTCAATAAATATGGCGACCCAATGCATCCCAGACTGGGTGTGTGGATCAATGTTGATGACTAGAGCGGCAGGTCGAGCTATTCTTGCGGGTAGTTGATCAGCAGGGGAAACACCCGACTGTATAGAAAAAACCACGGGTTTGTTTTCAGTGCACGTCTTATGATTTGCGTGTCCATCTTCAATCATCCAATCTCAAAGTCCCTAAAAGATGGAGGCAGAACAGAACTTCCATACAGAACTATGTGCCAAACACATGGTGTGGCCCAAGTTAAGTGTTTTCAAAGATGAACAACCTCTGTCGTTCAAATCTACGACGGGTGTAAACGTGTATTTGACTAGAAACTTTATCTTTTCTGCTGCCTTGACGTAGACGATTTCTGCATGCGTTGTGACACGGGAGATGAGGGATTCGAGCAGACTGTAATCAGCATCACCACTATCACAGGGAATACTGTGCAGTTTGTTGACGATATAGTCACCTTGCTTTTTAGCGGCAGCTGAAAGTTCATCGATACCGCATGTTGGTTTTAACACCCAAAGTTGAAGTAATGTACCACATACAGATAAAACACTCAGTTTGTTGACGATAAACTCTTTTCTGTTGTCAAAGAAGCTCTGGAAATCCACACTGACGCTCATGATTTAAATGTCGAGTGTAAGGGTTGGGAATTCACTTATATTAACTCCCATAATCGGTCAAGACTTTTCTGTCCTTGTCGATGGTGATGATGCAAACTCCCCTTACACGATACAGTTGACGGTTTCGGTGAGAGCTTTTGTGAAGCCCACTTCGATGCTCAGAGAGACAGGCCTCATCAAATTCCAATGCGATGTCATGTGGGTGGACAAATTAGGTGTGAGATCGAAAGCCATGAGATGATATCCCTTAAGGAAGTCTTCTCATGTGATGTCGCTACCTTCGTTCATGAAATGGATACCCGTTCCAGAAAACAGAGTATGGTATCACATGACATATTTGCCGTTTGAAAAATCGGGCTGTAGTGGTTTCGACGGCACTTGTTCCCCGTCCATGTACAGTGAGAATTGGTTCATGCTCAACCGCACCCCATGTGGGGTCCGTACCTTTAGCAGTACTACCAATGTTCCTACCTACTCCCACAGGAAGTGAGTTGCTAGTCACAATATAAATGGCAGGTAATCACAAGGGACCTTTATTGACCTGTTCTCAACATGCCCAACCGACCCTTGTCTCACCAGCATTATCATAGTTAAGACTAGAGAAAAATCCTATGGTTATGCCTGGGTATAGGCAAGGACTAAGCAAAATTAACATATATGGCCGAAAGACAATTTTATTACAGTAGATGTAAACACAGAAAGCTATATACAATTTGGTCTAATATATTTAAATACAATATTGACTCTTCGATGTGTCTGACAATACACTATTCCATACATTTATAGAAAAAATACTGAAGTTCTATATTAACAGTAAACAGTTTCAAAAAGGGGGAGATCTAAAATTATAATTGCCGCAGCTCAATGCCTACGCCCGAATAATACTCGCCACAACTTGCTACTCATAGTACTACAAGGTACTAGACCTATGTCTGCAAAAGCAATAAATAACTACTTATCTAGTATGTTCTGCTAGATAGCGAATAAACCGACAAAGAAATAAAGACAACTGTGAGATCATATTATAACTAAACTTGCTTCTAATCTGTCAGTTAACATAATAAACATAGCAACAACGAACTAAATTCATCTGGCAGTAAAATACAATAAATAAACCCACTTATAACACGACCTACAAGAAAGTAAATAAAGCGACTAACAGTTAACGTCATCTGACCACTAACACAATAAATAATCGGATTCTTAATGACTCCGGACAGACGGACTACGTTTGATCATGTTTAGAACTCTAGCCTGGAAAATACTTGTTCGTGGCCAAAGATCAAATTTATAATATTATACATAAACTTCACCAAGATTTGAACCCTAGCCTGAAAATTACTTGTTCGTGGCCAAAGATCAAATTTATAATATTATACATAAACTTCACCAAGATTTGAACCCTAGCCTGAAAATTACTTGCTCGTGGCCAAATATCAAATTTATAATAATTTACATAATCTTTACCAAGATTTGAAGCCTAGCTTGAAAATAACTTGCTCGTGGCCAAATATCAAATTAATTCCTATACAACAACTTACATTATAATATTCCTAAGGCCCTACATAGTGCCCAAGTGTGCCTTACATTACTAAATACATGCTTATATTTAGTTCTGCCCAGCAGGGGGGAAAATGGGAGTAAAGAATGACTTTATAGTGTGTTCATAAATAGACAATCATAGAACCTATGTCTTCCACGTCACCTGCGCACAGTGGTGTTGAGACACACAGCCAAGTGGGTGGGGGTGACCTCGGGCAGCCGACGCATAGACAACCACTTAGACCGGCCACCTCGTGCACGTGCTCTTCAAATGGATAGTTTAAGCCAGGAAAATATTTGACTAAAACTTTGAGTTCCCAAACAGAGTTGATTCCAGGGAGGATGAACAAGTTCGTTCCGTGACGTGACCGTAGTATTTGAACGAGACCCCAGCTTGACTGTTGAATGGTGAGTACAAAAATGTTGTTGGTGCTGGGCTAGTCTCTATCCACGGTACAATGCCATAAGTCTGGAAGTGGAACGGGTTCTTTGTGGCGTCTCCGTTGAACGCCGAGTTTGATACAAGTCCCACGATGCATCGTGTGGGTAACTGTCTGGTGAATACGCTGTCCAGTGATTTCGCTTGCATACCCGTAGGAATAGTGAGTGATTTTACTTTCACACGGGTGATGGGATACTTTGCGGGACTGGCGTTTAATGCCTTGGCATGTTCCAACAGTAAAGAAGGTGCTAATTTGACACATCGCACAAGAAGGCCGGTTTCAGCGAAGTTAATCTTAAAGTGAGGGAGTTCAAGGACGGTCATAAGACTAAACCCATCTCTGGAACGGACCAACTTGATTCTGATTTCAGTGCCGTTCAAGAGGTATTTCTCTTGGTTAAACACGTCACCATGTAGATACCCCAAAAGATCCATCGTTCTACTTTTTGCGGTAAGACATTGAAGGGCCTCAAATCCCTTTTTGCTGGCGTTAGCCTCTTCAATGGTTCCGCGTCTGTCTGCGAACCAACGACCACAAGTCAAATATGTTCCTTTGGTATCACTGTTGTAATTGAGCAACGTCTCAATGTACGATCTATAAGCATACGTGTTGCTGGGCGGTGAGACTAGTTTTGGGTTTAAAAACACATCAACCTGTGTGAATAGTGAATGCAACCAGTTGTTGACGGGAGCGATTTAATTCACCTCTGTGAAAGCGCCACCATCTAGTTTCATGATGGACGCACTGAGATAGAGAATGGTCTATGAATGATCGATATAGAACTCGCCTTGTCCATTAACGGTAAATTTGATGGGCGAATCATCGGTGAGGGAAGAGACAGGTTTGTACTGGTTCCATTATCCACTTTCAAGACTGGTTTGCATGTGTGGGATGGAAAAAAGATCGAGTTTACTGCTGGCACACTCGCAGGACCGGGGGTGTAGAAACGACATTTAAACTGAAAATACCTACCGCTTCTTTCTTGACCATTTTACGTCGGGCAACGACAGAAGACTGACGTCGGTGCTTCTTACGACGCTCTATATAGCCTGAGCCGATCAACAGTGTGTCGATCTTCTGCTATGCTTTGCGTTTCAGGTTAGTTCCAGCCTCGCCAACACGGTGCCGTAGAGCCTCTTTGAAAGGACGACGCTGATTGGCAACGTCGGAGAGCACGTTAATACCCCTATGAAGCACCTGTTTTCCAATGTATTTAGCGCCGCTTCTCAGCAATGGTACGACTCTCTTTAAAAGGTCGCTAATAAAGAATCCTATCTCGTTTCCGCGTCGATAGGGAACACCATGGTAGATCGAAGATATTCCTGTTCCAGCCTGGTTGACCCACGGGCTGAGGATTGACTATATACGTGTAGATGTACATTGGCGAGGGCAAGCCTAGTAGAATGTTGAAGGCGTACTGTGACTTTGGGACTTTATCAGATTAGTCTGAGGATCGAAACCGATTTGTAGACTTAGTTGAGTCAGCAGCTATATATATTTGGTGAAGAAGAAACAACGTCCAATTTTTTGTTGGGATTTGTGTACTTGAATACAACTTCAAAATTCCCTTTAACCGCCTCTACTTCGATTAGAGCTTTGATAAATTCATGGCGAGTGCTGTAGATTCCAGGAGGGATATGATACTTGAATATTTGTTCCACGCCGTTAGCGTCCACCCAGTTTTACCATACAATATTTTGACCCTCGGGTACGGTGGTGAAAAAACATGGATATTGGAATTCGACCAGAGATACTTCCCACTGGCCTTCGAATGTAAGACGTTAGGGTAGTTATGTGGTGAAATTCATGAAGGTATCCCATAGAGCTGTTGCTAGGCAAAGTAGTGTAAGACTGGTCCTTCATCGTAGGGCGCTGACGTAACTGGCAGGAATCCAAGAATTAAACTTGGTGGGGTAACCTTTCCACTCCACGTACACTTTCTTTCTGGCGCCGTTACCCTTAACACGAAGTATTTTATCAACTTTGAAAGTTTCGGAAATACATATGCGTTGCAATTTGGGTTTGTAAAACGTTCCCTCCACCTCTTCGCAATCAAAATCGGTAATCTTGTAGACGACAGGTTGGCACAACACGACACTGCTGACTTTGAATTTTTTTTTCGCTCCAATTGCTTTCGTAACCATTTTCAAACATAATTTAGATTTGTTAATACACACAGTATCACCGACTTTCATTTTTGACTTAATATTCGAATTTTGACGCCATTTGCCCTACAGATTATCTCTGACTTGAAGCACATTGGTTTCTAAAACGTTGGCAGGCGCCATATTGATACTGGAATGTTTTGCGCTTTTGTAAGCATCTACGAGATCTCGGAGGACGTCCACATACCGATACGTGTTATTTTTTAGTAAAGTAGAGCCACATGCGTCCTTCCAGAGTTCTATTGAATCGTTACACGATGCTTGCATTCACGTCAGGATTATGAGTGGTATAGTAATGCACCCCTTCTTGCTTGAGAAATTTACGCACTAAACGTGCCGTGAACTCTGTCCCCTTGTCCGTTTGTAAACTTAGAGGTTTACGGCCACTTTGTTTTAAAATGTCCCGAAAGGCGTCTCTCACAACGCCTCCCGTCTTGGATGGAAGCGTCCTTGCCCAGGCCATCTTGATAAACACATCGATGATGGTGAGCAAGTACACTGCACCGTTGTTGTATTTTCCGAGACTTCAAATATAGTTGAGATCAGCTTGCCAGAGATCGTCAATATTTAATACCACGTACTTATTGCGTGGAAACTTTTTTTATCACCGGTTTGTTTAGGGTATGATCGTCCTGTGCACGAAGCCATTCTCGTACTTTGTCGGGATCTTTCTTTGACGCGTTTATGATCAACACCGCCCCTGTTAATTCTTCAGGATGAGAAGGGTCGTAGTAGATGTTGGCTAAACAAGCCATTAAGCTCGGAACAGGAGCCACCCTTTTCAGTTTCTTCTTCTTAGGGCGTTTCGATAGTGTAAATAGTTGGGGTACGGGCGTTGCTTCTCTAATGATTGTCAAACCTTTCAGATTTACAATAAATTCTTTCGGAACATTTAGTTTTTGAAGTGCCGTGAGAAACCCTCGCCACCCTGATGGCTCGCTGTCTTCTTGCTCTGACCGGATCGTTGATTCAAGCCACAATATTGGATCCACGGAGAGGCGTATCGTGAATACTCACTTCTTTGTCTGAGTCCCAACAGATACCACCTCGGGAAATAATATGTTCTAGTAAAAGTTGAGCTTTTTTACGTGCCTGTACTATTACAGTATTGAGTACAGCAGGGATGGGAAGTACAGACACATTAGGGGTGGTCGTGTTGGTGGTGATGGTATCTTCAGACGGTGAAGGGTGTTGACTAAAGTGCAGATATCGCTGTACCACTTGTTGGTATAAAGTCCATTTAGACTTGTCAAGTTTTGAAGCGAGAATTTTTTCCATTTCCTTGTCCAGCTACTAGACTACTAGATTTTTGGCCGATGTCACTTGTTAGTGGTGTTGCTCGTAATGGTGTAATGTTCCTGGGGACACCAATATCATCTTTTTCGTGTGTTCCATTATCTAATTGTTGAATAAGGAACCGAGGACACCGATTATAAAAGGGGATAAAAGTACGGCCTATTCGGTGACCATCGCTTTCAAAACTTCAAAATTAACATCGTTCCGGTTGCCATAGTTTATGGTGATCCCGTGAACTTTGCACACCATTTTTGTTTGCGCAAGATTGCCACCAACACAAACTCGATACGGGTAATTTTTGGGACCGCCAGATACAAAGGCGCTAATGTAGCTACCTGGAATGTAATCTTCAAGTTCTTCCGTGAGGTCACCTAAAAAAGTCTCCGGTCGGTGGACTCCATTCGCCTGGGCGTTCCATGAATCGTGATACAAAACGCAGTCCCCCAATTGTTCAAGGATGCTGTATAAGTGCAACCTAGCCATAGCAGTCGTGTAGCATGCCATCGCCACACTCGTGTTAGGGTTAGGGCGCAACGCATCACGCGCATCCTTGTAATTGAGGAACATAACCTCATCATTTACATCAATGACGCTGTTCACGGTGATGTACGGATCCGTCAAGTACTCGTGGATGCCCTGATAGTCGTTGACAACGGCTACGTGTGGTAAATCGGGTCTTTGCCCAAACTTTACCCATAGTGAATTTAAAAAGAGCTTAGCCAGAGTTCGGAGACCGTGGTTATTACAAACAGAGCTGAAATCAATATTTACACCTTCCCTTTCATCATAATTTTGAATGTAAGCTAACTTCTCATCTTGTGAGATACACCACTCTGGCCATCCACTGGCTTCTTGTTTAATTTTCAAAAAAAAAGTATCAATGTACCCGTGAAACGATCCGTCAGAACGTGTTTGACGATCGTAAATAGATACATTGTACTTCCAAACTTACTGTACTGCTTCAACGGTGAAGCCTTTCTCAACGGCTTTCTGGATCTCGTCAATCACCTATACGCCTGTCACCAGGGATCTTTTTTGTCGTTGTGCTGACACGCGCCTTGGTTTTTCTCCTCCCCACATTTCCTGCACAAGATGAACATTAACTTGTTGTGCATCCGTGTAGGCAATATGGGCATGAATAAATCCCGCGTAGGCGTCACTGTAACTTTGGCTATGCCTTCTACTTGATCTATAGATGGACAATTTGGTTCCAAGTGAATTTTGGGGTGGCCGACGGGGTATTTTTTGTACTTGCAAACGTAAGGATACAATGAACACACATCCAAGTACTTGATCTTCTCTCCACAAGAAAGGTCTGCTTCGTGGAAGAGCTTGATAAAATTTGTACGCCCGCCAAAGAATGCATCCCTAGGGCTGAGGGGCTCCTTGCTGTACACCTCATGCTGGAGTACAAATTGTTTCAAGTCTTTGTCTGTGCGTTTCATCGCATTAAACATACACTACCACATCTCTACGACCGTGTAGCCGGTATTCTTAAACTTTTCCACGCAAGCTATGGTCGCATGATAGCGCATCTCCATGGTCTCGTGGGGGCTATTTTTGATAGGGGTGGTCCTGTCAGGGTAACAGAGAGGGCAACCAGTGCCGATAGCAGCCCCAGAACTGGAAGACGGTGGTGGTATCTCCCGCTTTAACAACGCCATCTACACGTCGCCCTAACACATATTCCTCACGTCCGTTACCCACATGAAGGATAGAGACACCACGTTGATGGGCCTCCCAGCAGAGCCATTGAACGGCGACGTGCGACTGTTGGTCTGCACACCGATAGCCGCCGTTAGGGATAATACCGATAGTATTCTCCTTAAGATGACTTCGGCGGTAAACCAACATGGCCGCTCCTGCTATTGTACACGCCTTTCTGAAAGGATTCACCTTTGCTTTTACCATAATCATGTCTCTAATAATTTAGTCTTCGGAGAGCTGTCCAATGTTTGAGGAGTGTTCTCATGAGAGTCACACTTGCTTCGATCATGAGATAAGGTCTGTCACTGTATAGAATGATGATGACATGGTTGATGATAAAAATGAGCTTATCAAGAGAGAGAGAACTAAGAAGAGATTGCTAGCGCCAATAAGCTTATTTTTTACGGTTGCCAGTGAAGACCTTATTCCGATTTTGCTATTCATTCATGATGGCGGTTTTCTACCAGACCAACACACTTGCGACCAAGTTGTTTCCAAAAACAGAAACAAGTTTTAGTTTTTGGAAACAAAACTGAAATTATGTTTCCACCAAACCGACTGAAAACAATTTGCAGTTTTGTTATATTCTAAGTTATTCTCCACTGCACGGACAGTACCGGCAATTGTTTCTTATTTATTAGTTTTGTTTTTGTAATGTAAATGGGAGGGAATCCTTAAGTTTGGATACTCATACTCACTCATGTTGGGTATGTAATGAAAATCCACAGTTCATAAACCAGACTGTTTTAATCGATGTAAGATAATCAAGATGAAAACGTTAAAAGTAGATGAGAAAACAAAATAGTACGAGTAATACTTTGCAGGACGATGTAGATAGAGCAAGAAATTCCACACAAACTTTGTTGTGTTTCCACCGGGCATTCTATCTTTCACAGAAACTGAACAAAACTATGAAACCTTTTGTTGTTTCCTCCTCACGTTGGTAAAAACAATCTCCGGTGAATCGAAGTCTCCGAAATGTTTCTGTTTTCAGAAATTAGAGTTGCAGTTTTGTCGAACAGCTTCTGTTTAGTATCCCTTTTGTCATTCTGGTGGAAAACCGTCCTTGCAGACACCAGAGTTCCGCAGGTTAGGTTTTAGGAGTCCAAGCACTTCTGTAAATACTTAGCAAAATACCAATAACTGTTACATTACTATTAGGCCTACTTGCACAACTCAGATTAACAAGAATGCCTCAAAATATTTTCTCTGTAGCCCGTTCACAAAGGTATTGAATTTAAATTTTTAATTTTTTAATTGTTTGAAAGATTCGTAAAGTATATTTGACTAAATTATCGTATTCTTTGAGGTAAAAACATGTGTATATGTTACGGATAGTGTGCGAAATCTGTATAATGTCAAGGCTAGCCGGGAGATGTCGACATTATCCAAGTACACTGCGTTAGAAATAGAAAGTAACTTATCTCATTTTCGACCGTATCCGGATAATCTTACATTAGCCAGCAATACTTGGATAACGTTGAATACTATTTGTAAAAATAAGCACGTGTAGTACGGATTATATTTTGGAAAGTCATTTTGATCTCTGAAATTTGTAACCTTGTTACAAGGACCAAAACAATTGGGGTTACATCACTCACCGCCTTGGCCCCAGTTGACTCGTCCCAAGCTAGACCTTGGCCCGGCAACTACACTCTGCACTCTCTAACAGCTGACTGAAGCGATGGCCGTGGTTCGTTCCACTCTTTGGGAACACGTGACTGGTACTCGAGGACTATATAAGGGCCGGACTCTGTGCTGTAGTCACTTGTAACAATACTGGCTTCATTAAGGCGAGGACGCTGTTATAGTAGGATAAAATGGTCGTCGTATTATAAATTCCATTTTGGTTTACTCTACTTATCTTTTCAAAATTACTATTTTGGATTTCTCTAATATTGGATTAATTATAATTGGTCGCTGAGTTTGTTTCAGAATGAATGTATTTTCCTTGAATTCTTAAAGTCATGTTCATCTTGGATATTCACACGGTTAGAATAAAACCATATTACCAACTTTGCAATCTTAATTTCTTCCAGAAATATTGGGTCTTTGAGTTTGATGTAATCTCTGTATAGCCGCTTCACGAACTATTTTGGTGCCTCTTACAGCGACGGTTTGGTCGTTTACAATAAACGCTTATTTTAGTATAACGTAGAGATTAAGATACACTTGTAACTTGCTTTTGGATTATTCATATTATTGCCACTGTTTAAAGTTTATCCTCTGATAGTATGAGATAGGACCGCAAGACGGTGACACATCCTTTCAGTCATTTCTTTAATTATCGTTATACTTAACTTATTTAGCATTCATTTAGGCTTGAGGGTTCGAGTTAATATTAGAATATTTTGTCTGCCACCTCCTGATGAATAGAAGAAGCTAGATATTGAAATATTTTGTTCATGAACGTTAGTGCTTTAAGTAATTCGTCTCTCTGCTGCTTAGCGCTAGTGTTATAATTGTTATCAAAAGTCTGTGTGTCTGCCATATACGGGCGTTGATTAATGTCGACTTGCACATATTGATATTTAATTATAGCTCATGCCCGATTCAGATTAAGGGGGCCGATAATATATTATGAAGACAAGTATAATCAAATTTCTGTAAGCTAAGAGTCTCCAATAAGGCGCCTTTGATTGTTGTAGTGTGTTTTGGGAATATGCCTTATCCCAATATCCAAACGATGTGAGAACATAGTTAATATTGTCCTTCACGCCAGTATATATAACCATGGTTAGCCAAGGATAATAGATAGATATATTTTGTACATAATGTTGTTTTGTATGATCATCTTCGTTCCCATTGTGTTAATAGCTTAGAGCCGCCTTTAATGAGCTAGAACAGGCCATATTTATGTCAATGTACTGTACATAATGTTATTGTAGTTTAATGTTGCGACTGATACTGAACAGTCTAGGGAATGAGCGGCTAATAAAGTAACTTTACATTATTGATGGTCATGTCTTTTGAGACAGCGCCTTCTATAACGATTTGCTCAGCTCACTAACCTTTGTACTCTAGTTAATTTGGTGATTAATTCGAGTGTACAATGTATGGTAATCGTCGTACACTACGGTTATCTTTAAAATCGCCTATCATTATGAGTTGCCTCCTTAGTGTCTTCAAGTTGTATGTTTTGTTGCCTCGACTGTTATTTCTGAGTGGGGAGGGAGGGGTTACAAATTGAATCATATCAATGCACTAGCAATCAAAATGCCTCATTTTGATTCTTTCTTTTCCACTAACCTAAACTGACCAAACATGGCCTAAACTCACCTAATATAACATAGCCTAACCTAACCTAAGTAGACTAACCTCAACCCTAAAACTTTTACATTATTCAAGTGTTGGTGGATGTCAATATTAACCGGATAAACTTTGAAAAATATTATCTATCACCTTTCATTTAATATTATCCACGCATTTTGTATAATTTCAACATTATCAGGATAATATTGACTCTATCCGAGTTCGGACTCTATCTGTAGCATATATATAACTTAGATCATTTTGTTGATTCCCTCCAAAATAGAATAACAAGATTTGTATTTCAGTTGCCTTCAAGGTAACCTTTAATCATCCAAATGTATGGAATGCCTTTAAATAAATAAATAATTTAAAAAACATATTTTTACAAAATAAACAGAAACTAATTAAAAAGTACTCTCCACCCACAGTTTGTTAATTTTGGCTGGCCACAATACAGGAAATGAAGCAAAATTATTTCAGAAGTGATTTAAAACGGTAAACTTTAGAAGAACAAACTCTATCTTGGCTAGTACGACTAAAATTGTTTATGCAATCCCCGGGATATTGATTATTTAACAAAGAGGACAAACTTCAAAAAACACTACAAGTTATTCATCAGCCAAAAAACAATGTCATTTCAAACGCAACCAAATAAATTAGTCTGGGATATCGATAAACCCTGTTTTTGTACTATTGCGAAATCAAATAGGCTATTTCTTTCACTTCTAGTAATCACAGTTCTATCCTTGTCCAAACATAATTTAAATACACGTGAACCCCTCAGTTCCCAAGTAAAAAAGTATCGATTCCGTATTTACACCGGAAATATATTCTGGAACGTATTTATTAACCAGAAACCAAGAGGTTTATGTTCTACTTTAAAATGACGCCTCTGAGAGCAGGACAAAGTTAGTGTGAATAACGAAACACTCGTGATGTTGAGAGAACGAGGGATTTAAGAATACAGTTCCACAATAACATTTAGCAGCGCAGCTGAGCAGCGTGGAAGAAACATTGTCAACGCCCGTAGCAACGCGGCTGTCGTGCTGCCAATACAAGTCCACGTTTGCTTTTGAAATTTCAACAATAAAACAAACCTCAAGGATGGAGTCTGAAAACAATCGGTTACCCTACTTTGAGAAAAGACCGGCTGCGTTCATGAGGGTCTGGATGTAAAATTGGCACTTTCCTGCACCCACCTGCTGCGATGACCTCTCTCCTGGAGAAGCCCCAAGCGAAGGTTGTCATATGGGGCTCCCTGTGAGGAGCATTAACAAGGCCACATGTGGTAGAACCCACTTGGATCACCCTGGGTCTACGGTCCGAGTTTTGTGCAGGTTGTCCCCCATAAAGGTATGGCCACCTCCATTGTCGCAGCCGACATCTTACTGTCCGCTAGCATCGTACTGCCAAACACTGCTGGCGTCTCCCTGCAAAGCCATTAACAGGGCCGTAATAACGAAAAGAGGTGGAAACAGCTAAGTTTGTCTAGCCCTATTTTGCGGAGAACCCCAGGCCCCAGTCCAGCTTCCTGTTAATGGCTCAAGTGGAAGACAATGAGAACCTTAAGCGCGTCAGTCCATTTATCCTCGCAAGGGAGTGGTAACTTGTTATGACCTTGAGTGTGTGGACATTGAAGTTATCTGTGACTATTTTTCCCCTCAATATACCACCGAAGTTTATAGAATAACTATAAAAAATATTTCCATAAAAAAGAAGACTGATACATATATCCTCACATTTGCGACTCCTACCCTTCCAAAGGAGGTCAGCGCAGGTTTCCACGTGCTCAAGGTCCGGCCGTATGTCCTTAACACGATGTTAGAAAGTTCCTAGTTATCAGAATTTTAATTTTATTACTACACTAACAACCATATGTGTAAGACATGACTCTGGTGTTCAGTGATGAGGGTTGGACAAATTGAGTCATAACAAATTCTAAAATAAATTAATAGTTTAATATTGTATTTGTTTTACACAAAGTGGTGGGATCAACATTACTGGAAACTAAATACAATTTATAATTAAGTTTTAAACATTTTTGAAAGTGTTTATATAAATAGATATATTTTAATATCTTGAAAATATGTAGAACTAACCACTTTGTTTTATATTAGTCTTCTATTTACAGCCAAGGGTTTTCAATATGCCCCTCATGGCCCAAATGCCTCAGGGTTTTAAATTTTTAGCTTATTATAATCCTAAAGCTGAAAACTAGATTGATTGTAAACTTCGTACAAAATTTCATAGAAACAAATGTGTTCTAAAATATTGTAAAATTACATATTTTATCGTGCTACTCTGTTTGAAAACATCCAAAATTCAACAACAATTTCGTTAACAATTATGTAGTGTTTTTGCAAGGATATTCTAGACATAGCTCCAATGTCACCCACTCTATCAAATCAAAAAATTATAAAATTAAATTGGTGTTTCTGATATTAAAAACAGCAAATAATAATCTTTTATTTTGCAGCCTCAGTATGATTATGTATATATCACAAAATAAGATTGTCAAGAGTAACTGATCCGTATTTTTAAAAAAGAATCTCATCATTATTTAAGTATTGATTTCAAAAATTAGAGCCACTGAAAATACAAATTGGAAACCAGGAGTTGTAAAACATAGAGTAGTTCAAGTATCTGGGAAGTCTGCTGACAAATGATACCTACTGGTCTAAAGAAATTATGTCAAGGATCACCACGGTCAATGAGGCTTTCAACAAGAAGAGGTTACTGCTGACCAGCAAGTTGAGGAACTGAGGAACAAACTGATGGCATGCCACAATTGGAGCATCGCACTGTATGGAACAGAAACTTGGACTCTCAATAAGAGGGAAAATAAATCCTTGGAGAGCTTTGAAATGTGGTGGAGAAGACTTGAGAAATTCAGGTGGACAGACAGGGGGACAAATGAAGAAAAGAGGAGCGGATGAGGAGATCAGGTGGACAGACAGGGGGACAAATGAAGAAAAGAGGAGCGGATGAGGAGATCAGGTGGACAGACAGGGTAACAAATGAAGAAAAGAGGAGCGGATGAGGAGATCAGGTGGACAGACAGGGTAACAAATGAAGAAAAGAAGAGCGGATGAGAAGAGAACCATTTTGGATGTTATTATTCGTTGCAAAACAAACTGGTTTGAACACAATATTGGGAAGAACTGTCTTCTGCGCGACGTCATAGGAGGACAGGTTGAGGGGAAAGAGGAGTTTAGGAATAAGGAGGAGGAGGAGGAGGCAGAGGACAGGGAACATTGGCGGTCCAAATTCATTGACAAAAGGAATGGACCTGTTGTTAGACAAAACACCTAATAATACTTGATAAACAAAGCAATCCGACGAATTAACGAACTTACACACACAGACCAAATCGCAGCAACTTGTGAGGTAGATGTCATATCCTATCTTTGCTAAGGGAATCATCCTAGATTTAGTAGGAATGTATATGAGAGATTATTGTCTTTTTGTGTGTGTGTGTCAATGTCAAAACCTCAAATAAAAAACAAATGAAGTGATTTAGTGTTGAATGTTTCAAAATGCAACCTTCTTCAATGCGTGATAGCTGCTAATTATTTAGTTTAGTGCTAGTTGTGAAAAATTCAACCTACTTTAAACTATGCTGGCTACATCTTGTTTGGTACGGTATAGTATTGAGTGTGAACAAGTGTAACCAGCTTCATACCATGTTAACACAGCTAGTGTCGTCTGGTTTAAGTGTAACCAGCTTCATACCATGTTAACACAGCTAGTATCGTCTGGTTTAAGTGTAACCAGCTTCATACCATGTTAACACAGCTAGTATCGTCTGGTTTAAGTGTAAACAAATCAACCATTTTTAAACAATATTAACAACAACCGATGTAGAGTAGTAATATACTCGTATACTAAACAATAAACACTTTACAATCAAGGCTAACTACAGCTATTGTTGAGGTGTTGTCTATTGTTGAGTTGTTGTCTATTGTTGAGTTTGGAAAAGTCAACTCCTTTCAAACAAGGCTTATTATAGTTGGTAGGGTTTGCGAGTGAGATTTGAAATAATCCTAATGTCCCAGGAGGAAATCTCATAATGGATTATGGAATGACACTTATGACAGAGGTAGACTATATTCTAGTATTTATTATTACAATTTGATAGAGGGCTTCATGCTCCCCGAGGTTAGGTTCCATAATTATATTGTCAAGTGAATATTACCTTCAACATGTTAGAATCAGAAATATGATGATTTTGTTAGTAATATAGTTAGTCTTCTCTTTACTATTTTCAAGGCCATAAACCATTTTGTTTGCCAGGCTAGTTTCTTCCGGATACCTCAACCACTAAACGTTAGAGGTTAATAGAAAGCACGCAACTTCCGTTGAGTCCCGGTGACTAATATACTATACTATTGGTCAAATAGATAGTAAACAGTGGGCTATTTATCAGAGTCACAGATCAAAGAGATCAGGTGTTGTCCACTGGTCCACGTCCATTGCATTCGGAGCACAGGGGTTTCCAAACAATAACCACCTAGGCACCATCATTGCCCTGGGGCCGTTTGCGAGAACGTCCCAGTGGAAGCTAAACCTGGGAGCTCTCAATGCAGTGGACGATGCGGACCAATGGACCGATTGTCCTGCCAGCCACACGATAGCCAGGTCGTGTTTTAATAGATATTGTTTGATTCATAATTTGTTTCCGAATCAATAAACTAGTTTCCGAAGACAGCAATTGGTTCAAAACAAAAATCACAAATATATTTCTTTGATTCAAGGACGCCAGCGATTGTAAGACACACCTTAATTATTCAGTAAAACTAACAGAAAAAAACTTTGATTCTAAGAAAATAAATAAGAATAAAAATCTAAAATACTTTATTTATAAGAAATATTTTTACTATAGAATTAAATTTACTAACAACATTAGTATATTTTTATCAGTGGTTGTGCTATCTTCCCTCCCTTCTGAATCAGTATTAGAATGATTCTTCTTAGCCATCTTTATCTTCACAATCCCAGAGTATATCGTCTTCTAAGACATCGAGAGCGTTGTTAAAAATAACTCCGATTCTAAGACGCGCCCCATTTTTAGTGACGTTCAAAAGCAGGGGAGGGAATGTGTGTCTTAGAAACGAAAAAAATACAGGTCTCATAGTATTTATTGAGGAATACTTCTAGTATAGCGTTTTAGAAATGGGTTTTCGAATCGATCATTGTACACCATAAATATCTCATTCGGAATTGTAATTTATTAATTGAGTAATTAATCTTCATACTCCAATCAATAAAAAGTAAATATTTGGATTCAGCGAGATTATCTCGCTCTTAGAAGTTGCCACCGATAAGATGATAAGTTTAGTTGTGGAATAGCCCTAACAACTTGTGACGTCAGAGCGGTCAGGACGGCGTAAAGGTCAGAGTGTTTTAACCGTCTGGTGGCAGAAAGGGCAGGAGAAGTAACATGAGTCACTGGGATATCGACCGGCCGGTCAACCTTCCTTCCTGCCATACGTTACTGGTCTTCTAACACGTCACAGGCACCAGGTCTTACAGGGCACACTGTTCTTCTAGCACGACACAAGCACCGAGTCATACAAGGCACACTGGACTTCTAACACGTCACAAGCAGCAAGACTTACAGGGCA
>CABFOV010009365.1:8774-19732 GCA_902141375.1 Timema poppense
CCACTGTGGTATAAGAATTATATAAGCTCCCCCCCCATACCCCCATGGTGCCCGATTTCATTTTGAAACGTAATTCTAAGCCCGATTTAAAATATTTTCTTCAAAAATTTGTTAGAAATATCCTAATTAAAAAGCCAGTAAAAAAATTAAAATCCTGCTTCTAGGTGCATTCGGACTCCCCTTCCGTCCACCTATGTTAAAAATTACAGATATCTGCGTGCCGTAGATTTGGCTGGGCATCGCATACAAACACACACACACACAGACAATCACTTCCTTTTATTATTATAGAATATATATACACAGTGAGACCACCTGTGTGAATTTATAATATTTACAGTATATTCTTTGGTCGTGACTTCGTTACACTCCGTTTTCCCCCTCTTTTCCTTGTCCTTCTTTGGTCAACGTCTCTGGCGCGTACGTGAAAGATTCTGTTTATTTCCTTTGCTTCGAGGAATATTATAGGATATAGGAGTGGAAAATATTATCGATCGAGCTTGTCACATAGGTAAATATTAGTTCAGTGGACTGATAAAAAAAACATACAGTCCCGTACATAAAAGGAGGGACTCAACGTGTCTCGCAGAACACGTGTACGGGAGACGGATGACGCCTGTTCACGCATTTTTTTAGTACAACATCCTACTACTCGGTAGGGCTGTACGCATAACTATGTACGAATTACGCTAATGGTCTAAGAATAAATAAGCTTGAATTTATAGAAAGTGTACCCAAATTACTGAGAAAGGAAGCTTGGAAAATTATTTAGGAAATCTACCCTCAGAAACCAGACCAGGATTCTATCACTGACCTCCTCATCATCGGCAGTCTAGTCTATTGTAGGAATGACACCTTAGACTATAGAACTCCATGAATCACTATCGTAATGAATTTCTAAAAGGCTTTAAATATATATAGATGGCGTAGGGATGATAAAGGTCGAATTTTAGAGGAAATATACCCGAATTTTTGTGGAAAGAGAATTAAAAACCAGTAAAGATGCTATCCCTAACCTTTTAACCACAAGCAACCCAAATAATACAAAATGAACGCCTTAAGGGTGCTACATAGAGATAACTTATAAGCGTTGCAGACGTTTATAAAGCCCAGATTATTTATGAAGTGGTTTGATATTTTTAATATCGTTTTCAACCAAATGTAGGATAAGGCTCTAACAAGTTTGGAAATTAAAATTTTAAGTTTAAATTATTTAAAAAAAATGTGTGTTAGCTTACACAAAACCATATAAAACAAACCCATATAATCTATAAAAAAAACAAGACTTTATTTGATGGAAGTAGGCTGGATCTAGGTTTCTAGCTTTTTTTTTCTTTAATCCCAGAAATACAAATTTTCGCTTAAATCGTCGTTAATTTTTTCTACCTTTAGCTCAAATTTTAACTTTTTAACTGGTCAGGAGCCTGCTGATAATTTTAACTCACATTAAAAAAACTATATTAAAAAATAACAAAATATTTCTTCAATAAAGCGAGATCTCCAAAACGTCTGCAACTCGTCTCAACGCTTTACCATGTAGCAACCCAACTTGTTTGGTCATTGATGAGAATGAAGTCCTTTCGCCACTGGACACGCTACCAGATCTACTCTCATACATCCATTCCCCAAACCATATGATCTGCATGACCATATGTTGAGTTGTTACTTTGGACATTCAAACCTTTTATAACAAAATTATATATATATTTTTTAGCCGTGTTTACATTATTAAAACACAAACTTATGAAAATAACCTTTCGGATGGTTCTTTTTTTGTGGAAGCGGCGTCTGTGCCTCACTTAAAAATGCTTTACAAACGAGAGCGCCTAAATGACTCCGTTCTCTTCATAAATTAAGACAGTGAACCAAACGAAACGAAGGCCTTTGATGACGTCATGCAAATGGCGTTCGGTTGTGTTCATCATGCACATGTGTCCACAAAAGGCATACTTTTTCAAACTATTATTTTGTATGACTTTTTCTCCAATATATTTACTTTGTATGGCCAGTTTTCAGAAGATACAAGTGTGCCACAACCACGAAACAAAAATTATAATAGTGTTATTAATATTATTGATTAATTATATTCAACACTAAATCTATTAAAATGTTGTTCTTTCAATAAATTGCGATAAAGTCAATTATACAGTAATCCTTAGGGATGTATTACTATAATCTTTTGATATCAGTAATGAATGGGTGCTGAAGGAATGTGGTTTGAAAGGGAATACAATTGGTAAATTTGAAAGAAGCGTCTTACGTTGGTTTGGGCATATTGAAAGGATGAGTTTGGATCGAGTCATGAAGTAAATATATGAAGGTAGAGTGTGTTGATCAAAAGGAAGGGGTGACCATGTAAGACGTAGCTAAATGTGGTAGATGAATGCGTGAAAGTTTTAAGAATAAAAAATAATGTATAACTGGGTGTATGGATGTTATTGAAGTATGTATATATGTATGTATGTAGTATTAATTTCCATTTTAAATCGATTATTATGTTGAATCAACAAAAAATATTAAAATGACTCACAATTTAATGAAAATTATTTTTCAAATAAAAACACACATCAAAGTTGGAATGAAAACTAAAACACTCTTAAAGATTAATATCTATGAACGTAAATGTATTCAAGCTTGAAGTAATATATCTTTCTAGCAATAAATTCTGACACCTCAACACATTTTGAAGTCTCTTGTACAATAATCGAGCGCAACCATATGACGTTCATCTTGAAATAACTTTTTTGACATGTTGCCATTAAAAAGCGATACCTTAGCCAAGTTGTTATATTTTCTAAAGTGAAAAAAAAACTTTTTTTTTAATTCTACGTTACATCACTTCATAGGGTTACGTCATTCCATATAGTTTTCCCAAACTTTTGGGATCTAGCAATCGCATTCGTTGGTAAGTTTTGCAATCTAAATTTCTTGAATAAAATGAAGGTCACTGTGTGTTAAAACTTCTTTGTTGTTTTGTGTGACTGTAAAATAAAATAATTTGTTTTCTACCGTACTTTTTATTCTTACCTCGTGTCCTATTATCCGTTTTGGTTATTCGTATATTGACACTTTAGGGGTAGAGAGGAAACATACAAGGATATACCAGGAACGAGAGTGGGAAACCGTTTATAAAAATAAAAAACTTCAGTACATCTATAGCCTGGATTTGAACCATGATCTCCCTGCCGTCGTCTAAAATTATTAGACGAAACTGGCATATTTATCCTAATGCCAATAGGTGTGGGTTTGGCTTTCTTCGAGATAGTCGATTGTTTTATAACATTTGACTCTGACAACATTTTTTGGACCAAATCTATCTTACTTCTAGATAATCGATTGTTTGATATCACGTGACTTGGTTAACTTTTACGGACAAGATCTGTCTTACTTACCGATAGTTGTTTGTTTATTAAGTATACATCACATGACTTAGGCAGTATTTTATGGAACAAATTTGTGTTTGAGATAATCGACTAACTGACCTGACGCAACGTGATTGACGCCGAGTGCTTTAATTTGAAGGTATCCAAGGCCGCGGGAGGATCAAGAGAGTGCGTAATGGCGTGTTGTTGTTTACGCACAATACTAGAGAAACGTAGGCAGAGTAGATGAAGTCTCTCTCTCGAAGTAGGTCACCATGACAACCTCAATAAGACGCTCACATGACGGTCCTACAGCATGCGGCTGGACAAGCGCACCAGTTGTAACACATTCTGAATGATTGTGTCCCAATGATCCCAAAGACAATGATCCGCGTCTTATTATTGGCTTCTGGAAAGATTCTCTATTTATTTATTTTTTAGTAATGTGTCTTACTACCCGATCGCTTTGTGCACATATTTACTAACTACGCTGATGTGCTAATAATGAAGGTTTAATTTTAGAGGAAGTGTACCCGCATTTTAGAGGAAGGAGAGTGGCTAACAATTTTGGAAAAAATACCCTCAGTATACCAAATGAGGATCCAATCCACTGTATCCCCATCATCGGCAATCCCTAGTCTTTTGTGAGTGTGACGCCTTAGTCCATTAAGGCACCGAAGTGGATGGAAGTAATAAACGTTTAGAAAACACAAATATTGTTTGCGGTAAACATTGATATTTGTTTACTATAATATTAGTATTATCTTATAGTTATTGATTATATATATAAAAAGTGACAGTTGATCACATTACTTGACGTATACAATACGTAGATTATATTTTTTAAATATATTTTTGATTGGTAAAAAAGCTCTTTCCTTACAGAATCGGACTAAATAGATATATATTAATAAGTGTTAAAATTAGGGTAGCCGAGAGATGCATATACATATATATATAAGGGGGTGGGAATCTTTTTGCGTCATACACAACACATATATATGCCTGTGCGCATGTCTCAAATACCCTCATTTTAACATTTATTGCTATGTGGTATATATATGCATGCATCCCCCTCGGTGGTCTTGAGATAAAGTGCTCACCTCAGGAGCTGATGTTTGTGGGTTAAAACCCAGCTGAGGTTGAGGGATTTTTCCTGAGCGATAAAAATATTTAGCACAGCTTCCTTCAGAGGGAGAGGTAAATCTGCCGGTCACATTTCATATTTACCAAGCATCATTTATTTTTAAGAAATATGATTGCTTTTACAAATACACACCCGTCTCGGTGGCGTAGTTGGCTAATGCGCTTGTCGTGTTGAGCTCGACTGCTGAGGACGGGGAGATCGAGGTTCGAATCTCGGTCGGGTGAACTGGGGGTGGTTTTTCCTAAATGGTTTTTCACTCTCCCTCCACTCAAGTGTGGGTTCACTTCCTCTAATACAACCTTCCCAATTCCTAATCCATTAGCGTAATTAGTACTTAAAGCGTATAACCCGAACGGGTAGTAAAACGCGATGCTAAATATTATTATAAATACATATTTTTGGTGACCTATATCCTTATCTATATCATTTTTTCTGACCTAGTCAACTGCCTAACCTACCCCTTTGCCTCCGTAAAGTCGTCTATGGTAGTGAGACAAATATCACGGAAATTAAACTTGTGAGAAACACAAAAAAAAAAAAAATAGTCCTTGTACTCGCACTTTACATGTTAATTGTAAGTTATTGTCTGCCATGTGTGTGATTCACTTAAATCACCTAGGGGGAAAATCCATTACAAATTATTTTAGGGCGTCACGGAACAGTACTTTATGACGCAAAGTAAACGTATCCAACTTCTTACATTTATTTGTTTGCACTATTTTGTAATGAACGCCGCGTGCCAAACACACAGTGTAGAAACCTCGTAAATTCTACAGAGAAAACTAGTACTAAAATAAAAAGCCACTATCGTGAGAAAAACAAAACAAAATAAAAAAGTGTAAAGTTTCAACAAGACGTTTGCACAAAGGCGTGTAGGTGTATTGTGCCAGAAACTTTATTTTTGTTTACAAAAAACACACTTGTTTGCAAAGTTAAATACAGATATCCATAACCACGCCTACCCGCCGGGCAAGGTCAACCTACTTCAAGGTCGCCATATTGGGTATTGTTGACGATCTAAAATACTAAAAGATAAAATCCTGTCAGACCTGCTTTCCCTTTGGTACATCCAACTTCTCAAGACTTCTTTGGGCTTGGAGATTGAAACTATATCAACCACCGGTATTCACTCCTAGGGAGGTCAAACTTACAGGTTTCCAAAAGAAATTTTGTAGTTCCGGAAAAAGAATATATCTAGCATCCTTTTTTAATTTATCGTTACTACACTGAATATCATCGCTGAGGAAACTGCATAGTTACTATTGGGAAACAACGTTGCCATTCTTTCGTTTTTGTGTGATCAATTTCTTCTCAAATATAAAACAAATTTCACAGCTCTGGTTAGTCGAGGTTGCCAGTAGCTCCTTCATATCACAGCACACCACCTTTCGACATAACTGATAGCGAGGAGATTTGGCAACAGTTAACTGAAAGAGAGCTCTTTAGGGTGGAATGAAAGGGCACGTGAGAAAAGACCAGCGTTTTTGCAGTTTTTATGACAAAACATTCTTTTGGTCAAAATAAATAGGATATTGCTCCAATACAAACATAGAGTTTCATTTTTTTTTTCACATGTTGACATCAACAGTTCATCAATATCGGTTATGAGCATAGCGGCATTATTTAACAAACTTTTTAAATGTATAGAAAAAGTTGTCATTAAATTTCAGAACACCCTTGAGAGATAGCCAAGAAATTTTGAGGTCACCATGTGAAGAAAATTAAATTCTCTGTTTGTACTGGAGCAATATTTTATTTATTTTGGCCAAAAAAAGTTTTGCCTTAAGAACTGAAAAAACCCTGGCTTTTTCTTAAGTCCCCTTCCATCCACCTTAGGACTTGCAGTTACCTCAGCAATGATATAGGGTGTAAGACGCGCTAAGAAAGAGAGAGAGAGAGAAATAAAAAAGCTCTCGTTGCGTACGAACGAAGGGAAGGGTAGCAGTAGAATGACATAATGAATCAGCGCGCTAGCTGTGTAAAGTCAAATAAACAACAGAATTTAATCGAACAAGAAAGGATTACCTATTAGCCACAATTTCCTATGCGATAATGAAAAAAAACATTATTGTTTAATCTTGTCAAGGTTGGAAGGTGTGAGGAGAATTATGTCCTATTGTCCGACGACCCTGTGAACCAAAGCCTTTTGACAAACCACAAGACCTGACGTAAGAATTCATGAAAGTAAATTTAGTAACTTTTTAAACTGTCGGGTAACATTATTCGTATATCGGTCCAACTTTAGGCTCATTATATCACACATTACTTGGTTGACGAGGTTTAGCTCTATGATAATGAATGGAAAAGTAAGGCGAAAGCATGGCTTAGCTTATGTTTGGGAAGAGCTGGAGGGTATCGAACCCTAGCACACCATAATAAAATAAAACAATTCACTCGTGCCACCATACTAAATTGTCATTCTTAGGGGCATGGGAATGATGTGATACATGTACTTATAAAAATCATGATTTTTATTATTTTTAAAGATTTTCTACTTTCTCACAGAGAAAATACTGTAATCGTGGACATTTTTGACGTCAAATGTATTATAGATATAAACGTTTTGTGTGCCCCTTACTCAATAATGAGGTCTTACAATTCTGTCTATTTGCACTCGGGGTTGCAGCCGGAACAATTTGCTGGATTTAATTTTAACTTGACATTTAGTTGTTATAAGGTCATACCCTGAGAGGAAATATATATATATATATATATCTTCAAAATTAAGAGTAGTTTACCGCAAACTTTACGCATTTTAAGGAAAAACACTAAAAAAAAGTGTTTGTTTCATTCTAATCAAATACTTTGTCAAAATAAAACTTTACTCTGTACTTAATGATTTGACTTAGTAATTTAATCCTTATTTGTTGTTTTTTACTGTTCTAATTAATTAGTTCTACTATTATATAATTAATCTATATTAATTTTGTTGATCTTTTATTAAGGGTATTAAACGTCAAATTTCTTAATCAACTTATATCAGCAGCCGACTTATTAACTAGCTTACTTATATAGTAACGACACAACACATGGGATCCCGGAAGGCAGTTTATCATTATAAAAAGAGGAACACCAAATTTAAGAACATTAAACTTTCTAGCCATACCTAAAATTGATTCCGGAACACTTAGATCTCAAGTGGTCAAGCTCTCGATATAGGTACTGGATTTTCAGCGACGCCATGGAAGGTGAAGGAGGCCTTAAGACTCGAAATTTGTTATAGAGGAAGTGCACCCACATTATTGTAAAAAGATTATGGTGATTCTACAGAGATGAATGCCGATATTCGAAACTTGACCTTCCCGTCACCGAAAATTCAATTTATTGAGAGCTTGACGGCTCAAACTGTCTGACCACTGGTGCGAGAAACATCATTGTGAAAATAGTAAATACCTCATTTAGCTGACTTAATACGTTTATTTTTAATTGTATATAATAGATCCAGAAGACTTTATAATATTGATGCTACAAGGTATTTAGTTGTCATTGTTGTTGGCCGAAACGAAACAATAAGTTTTGTTCTTGATTATATCTCTCATTCCTTTAGTTAAAATACTCCACAAAGTTTGCGTAAAGGATAAATCTTACAACCATTAAAATTCTTGTTTCTCTTTAAGCCATGACATCTGTTCACCATGAATTAGAATCAAATTTAAATGTCACGTTCAGTGAAGTTTGTTTCACGGTGCGATGGATATCAAGGATAAGTGCCAAAACATTATTAGCTGTGCAGCGTCTTGTCGCAGGACCAAATCATTCCCACTTAAACAGTTTTTTATTATGAATAACAAAAAACAAAACAAAAATTTGGAGTAGTGAAAGGAAAACAATTAATTATCTGGAACATCCTATTAAAATGGAATAGAAGGAACGCGATTTTCCACCTCGATAAGACCGACGGATTATATCAGCACACGAGAATTTCTATGAGCGAGAGGGAAAGGGCCTACCAATTTTTATGGGAAAGGTATTTTCACATACCTTCTAGGATTCTTTTAAATGCTTCAATCGACATGGGACCAACGGTTTTACTTCCCCTCCGAAGGAAGTTGTGCTACTGATGTTATCACTAAAATATTCGATGCCTCAACTGGGTTTGAACCCACGAACATCGGGTCCTGATGCGAGACTTGACCCCAAGACCACCACGGTCGATTACAATTGTGTAAATCACTCGTTTGTAATGTAATGCTCTATTTTAGTTTAAAGTAGTTGCGGTGGACTAGCCCACCAAGACTTCTCCCAGTGTCCCGGCAGCCCATTCCACCCCTGCAAAGAAAGGCGTTAATAAAAGTACAAGAAAAAAAATATTGTACGGAACTCCACACGAATTTTCTCGCTCTATTGTTTAAAAATTGAGTTATTTACTCAAGATTCGTAATATAATATACACTAAAGAACCCGAGAAAAAATGGTGCTATATATACGTAAAACTTTTTTGACTCACGGTTTTAAATTTTATCATTTTATTTTTAAAGAATTAACGTCTTCATTTTTATATTTGGACCAATAAAAAAATATTGATATTGGATCCCAAAGGGTCAAGTCAAAGGGTTAAGTCAAAAATGAGAGAGATAGATCATTGCTGTAGCAGGAAGAAGGCGTGAGAGCGCGCGCCCCTTTTCAAGAAATTAATCCTATTAAATCAGTGTTAAAGTCACTACTAGTTTTACTATCACGTAATACTATCTCACTAACAAGATTTCATTTTTTCTTTCTCGCTATCTTACGGGTAGAGAAAGTATTGTAATCGTAAAAAAAAATCTAACTCGAGATTTTAATGGATATCGACGTCTTATGACCCCCAAGCCCTAAAAAGTGATTTTTGTAATGACGTCTGTCTGTGTGTATGTTTAACCCTAAAATTAAGAGTAGTTTTATAAAAAGTGAAAATAGAAACTATCAATTTTCTCAAAATCAGCTCTAAAGATTTTGATTAAAATTCGTATCCAGGCGTTGATTAAGATTATAAATAAAATGGCTATTTTCATTTTCTCATGAAAATTAATTTAGAATACATTATAGAAGCGGAAATTTCCGTATCCTCGCAACTATTTGAGATATTAATTAATTAAAGACTTAATGTTATCATTTTATGTTTGGACCAATAAAAAAGATCGATATTGAATCCACAAGGGTCAACACTTTAAAAATGTTGACTTCTGGTTAAAATTTAAAAATTTGTATTAGGTGTTGTTCATCTTCAAGTCATCGTATTACTATTAAATTCCTCATTTCTAAATTTTGACCAGTAAAAATGTATTTATTGACAATTGAATCTAAAATGGAGATAGTTCATTGTTGTAAAAGCATTTCACCTAAGAGGTTAAAGGAAAAACCACATAAATGTTTTGAAATACTTACTTATTTGCTTACTCTATGGCATTAAACAATTATTGCGTTAAAACTTAAGTATTTTCTCTTTACAACTAAACCTCACAAAATTGTATTAATATATTAGCCAATATCTCAGAAACCATTAGTTTTATAAGAATATATTTCAAATAAAAGTTTTTTATTTTTAATGGTTCTAAGATTTGACAACAATAAGTTATTTAGTATCTCAAATGATTTTAAAAATAAAGAAATTTTTTCTTCTGTAAAGAACCCTAAAAGTCATTTTTATGGGAACATGAAAAAATCCATTTTGTTTATAATCATAATCATAATCAACGCCTAGATACGAATTTTAATCAAAATCGTTACAGCCGATTTTGAGAAAATGGATTTTTTCTCTTTTCATCCGTTAGTAAACTACTCTTAATTTTAGGGTTAGACAGACACACAGACAGATGGCGTTATAAAAACCACTTTTTAAGGTTCGGTGGGTCATGAAGCGTTGACATCCATAACAACGTTGTTCAGCCGACATGAATAACGTTCCAGTGATTCCCAGCACATACTGGAACACCGAAAGGAGTACAGAGACCAAAACATCAGATAAGACTTAGATAATTATAAAACTAAATTCAACGTTTATGGAAACTTCTTGAACACTGAAATGTTACAATTCAAACCACTCATCAATTTTGTGTAACTTATTTTAAATTGTTGTTTTAAATTGTCCCACAGTTTAAATTCTTTCACAACTAGTTCGTTACTGCTATAATTGTTTGGCTTTTATTTTCATTTCAATTAAGTGGTCAATTAATAGTGTATTATGTGATGTTATCAGTTTGTACCTATTTGACTCATATTACAGCACTCGTTTTAAATGTAAATATTTAACACCAAATTATGCTAACGTCCTGTAAGGGTCAACCATATTGTCAATTATACGCAATAGTTCATTTACTAATTATCTTATTTGAACAATACTTTCATAAATTATAAAAGACATTATCTAAGTATTGACTTATATTATATTATATTATATTATACTAGCTGACCCGGCAAACGTTGTTTTGCCATATAAATAATTTTTAAGTAATTTCTAGTGTAGACAAAAA
>CABFOV010009366.1:0-18004 GCA_902141375.1 Timema poppense
CCGTGGCTGCGGTTGTACCACCTATCCACTTCGGGAATCAAACGGTAAGTCCATCTCCCCTTGGTGGAGGCATCCCACAGCCACTGCTAACTTTGGAGACTGCTTCGCCTCTCCTGCCTCTTCAACTCCTCTGCGCTCAGCGATGTTAGACCTTTGCAACGATGCAGGGTCTTCCCCTCCTCCGTAAGACCCCAATCGACAGAACTCCGGCGATAACGTACAAAACATCTTCTGATACCATGTGGAACGCACTTGCTATTCGTAAAGCGCTCAGCCGGTAGACTGGTGCCACTTTACGACGGGACTCCTGGAGTGTCAGTACATCGGCCCATATGGAAATTCCATACGCGAGGCCTGACGTGACGACTGATGACAGGAGTACTCTCATTTTCTGTTTGGGGCCTCCCACATCGGGAATGAGCCGTGATAGAACAGCCCCAACCACAGACGCCTTGGCACTGGCATGCTCCGCCTGCTGCTTAAAGTTGAGTCTCAAGTCGAGCATCACCCCCAAATACCGAATACATGGCTGGGACGTGATCTCATGTTTACCTGCTTGCAGTGAGATTGTCTCAAGCTTCTTCCTGCTGGTGATCAAACCTGCCTCGGTTTTGTGCTCTGCCAGCTTCAGCCTAACCGAATCCATCCACCGGCGAATCTTCGTGAATGCAACCTCAAAGAGGTTGCTGATGTCCTCCAGGAGTTTTCTTACAATGACATGAGCGACGTCATCAGCGAAGGCCACGGATGTCATTGCTCTTGGGAGCACGAACTTCAGGAGTCCATCATACATGATGTTCCACAAGAGAGGCCCAAGAACCGAACCCTGAGGTACTCCCCAGTTACCCGATACTCTTGTGGACCGTACTCCGTGTCGTACTTGAGGACCCTGCCAGTGAAGTAGCTAGCTACCATCCTCTGCAGGTATCCTGGAACACCCCTCTCCGCTAGCGCCCCCATGGTGCAGTCCCACCTGGCTGCATTGAAGGTGTTCTTGATATCGAGCGTCACTACTAGACAGTACTGCTTCTCACCATTCTTCCACCTGTCACCGGAGATCGCATCCCTTAAAAGTTTCACCAGCAGGTCAATAGCGTCGAGCGTGGAGCGCCCTTTGCGGAAACCATACTACTTATCTGATAGCTTTTCCCCAGTTAATTTATCGATTCTCCCATGGATTATTCTTTCCGGGACTTTGCCAACTGTATCAAGCATTCAGAGTGGACGGTAGGATGAGGGTTCACCCGGAGATTTCTTCCCCTTGGGGAGGAGCAACAGTCTCTGTTGCTTCCACCTTTGAGGGAAGGTGCCCTCCTGGAGGCATGTGTTGTACATGTCCAGGAACATTCCTGGCACCAAGTTAATGGCTGCCTTGAGCGCGACGTTGGGAATACCGTCCAGCCCTGGGGCCTTCGTATTTCCCACTTTAGCGCACGCTCTCTTCAGCTCTTCGGCTGTCACGAGCGGGATTGTACCATCCTTGTCCCGCTCGATATGGTGGTCCATTCGGGCTGCTGCGGAAAAAGCGCTGAGACGATCACTCAGTAAGTTTGAACGCGTTGGTGGGGGCATCGGCTGGCTCTTCAGCCGGGTCATGACCACCTTGTATGGCCTCCCTCATTGATCAGCTTCCACCTCTACCAGGAGCTCGTCCCAGCACGGTCTCTTACTGCCCTTGATGGCTTTGTCAAGCCGCCGCCATGTCACCTTGTGCTCCACCTCCAGCTGATCGGAATTCTGTTTCTCTCGACCGCACTGGGATAGTCTCCTTGTGCGAATACACGCTATCACTACTTCCAGGAGATAAGCCGATGATCGCTATAGTTGTAGACATCAGTCACCTTCCACGAGCTGCTCCTTCTTCCAGGACTGCTGCTGACGAACGTAAGTACCACAATAGAGCTCCTTTCTCCTCTCATGAAAGTCGGTTCACCCCCGCTGTTCATTAAGACGACATCCAGACAGGACAATGCCTCAAGTAGCACTCGACCTTTTGGGTTTGTCTCCTTACTCCCCCAGTCAACTGCCCAAGCGTTAAAATCTCCTGCGATTGCCACGGGGAAGTGCTCTTTCACGTCTTCAACCAGCCTGTCAAGGAAGTTGGTGAATTCGTTGAGGGTTAGGCTAGGCGGAGCATAACAGATGTAGAAATGGATACTCCGCAGCTTATCTCTGAAAAAACCCTTCTCTGTGCTGTTGAAAACGTCCTGGAAAGGGAATTTGCCGCAGGACCAAATTACAGCTTTTCCGGTAGAGTCGGACACCCAGGGCTGAGTGCTGAGTTGCCTATACGGTTCCGAAATGACCAAAAGATCTGGCTTCATCACTCGTACCGTCTGCATGAGCAGGTCCTGTGCCGCCTCGCAATGATTGAGGTTGTACTGAGATACTCTAATCGACGATTAGCGGTTAGCGCCTGAAGTGCCTCCTTAAAGACTGTGCACTTACTACTACCAGCTACGTGGTCGCAGTTCACCTCCTTCCCTTTTTCCGTGCACAGGATACAGCGCGCATCTTTCGTGCACTCAGCAACTTTGTGGCCGTTCTCACAGCATCCAATGCAGTGCCTGGATAATCGACCTTATTCATGCATCTGGAGGCGAGGTGTCCAAAGTGCCAGCACTTGAAGCACTTTATGGGCCTTCTCAAACCTTTGATGCGGCTTCGCACCCATCCAATGTGAATCTTTCCCTTCTTGCCGATGATCCTCCGAGCGATTTCCGCTGGAAGCCTAACAGCCGCTATCTGAGTTTCCCCATACTCTCTTCTCAGCGATTTAACTACTTCTGCTGTTATCTCACAGCTCTCACCTGCCGTTTTTTGGAGCTCGTCTGCAACTTCCTTCTTTGTGGCAGTCTATTCGATGTCCCTGATCTCAAGGTCGACTTCCTACATTTTTCTCAAGACCTCCGCATCTTCTTTGAGAGCGTCTGCCATCAGCCTCCGCAGTTCGTCAGTCCTGGCACCACTCTTCTTGTTGAGGACAATCAGAAGCTGACCAGTGTGTGTCCTGCAAATCTTCTGAATGCTATCTCCGATCTTTTCCTCGGAAACATCTTGCTTGACTTTCAGGAGAATGTCACTGTAGGACTTGCCTTCATCAGCCTTGATCACCAGTGCGTTAGATAATACTATCAACGATGCCTGCTGCTTCTCGAGTTCTTCTTTCTAACCTTATGTGTGTATGTGTGTGTGTGTGTGTGTGTGTGTGATGTTAAAAAACCGTATTAAAATTTAAACAGTCGATATTAGGCCTACACGTTTATCGGTCTTCCATACTTTATCGTTCTATTTTATATATTCGTACTTTGGAATTACCTTAAATTTAAATAGACAGAAACATTTTCTGTTCAATCAATATCATATTCAAATTTAAAATGTATATTGTTTTAAAAATGTATATTTTAAAATTATATGTATTAGTTACCTTTGTATAATCTTTTTCTCCCATTCATGAGATTTGAACAAGAATATAACATTGTATTGAAGACATCGTATCATTAATGAATGTATGTTCTCGCTGTTTGTTATTATTTCAGAGGCATGGCCAGGTCCCTCTGGGTGGGTGTGTTGTGGGCCCTACCCTCAGGAACAGGAGTAGCTATTGCAGTTCTTCAAGCCAGCACAGGACCATTGGTAGGGGTGGCTATATCTGCATCCCTTTTACCTCCAGTTGTTAACTGTGTAAGTTGACTTATGATAAGGTACATACCGGCTCATCACAGGACTGAACTTGTAGGTTGTGTTACCCTCCATGTTTCACACATCCCTTTTGACTAATTAATAGAAATATTCAAAATGCATTTAAATGAGAGAAGAATGCATCCAGTTACTCGAACATGCTAGAAGCCACGCCTTTGACAACAACCCTGTTGGCAAGTTAAGGTGGGAACACCCGCCAAGCAGTAAGAACCTGCGTTCACACCTTGAGGACTGTTTGAAATGTGCGCCCACTGAGGTCTGAGGTAGATTGTATGGAATGTGCGAGCCACGAGGTAGAAACATTTCTCGAGGGCCCGGCGGACCACTGTATGAGTGTGTTGGTGTTCTCTTTAGTTTGTCTTACAATATGGTGGGCCATCAAAGTTAATCAATTTAATCATTAATATAATTATGTTGAAGTGTTTATTTACAAGAGGATTAGTCTTATTTTGTAAACAAATAAAACGGGGGTGGGTGGGTGATATTGGATCACGTGATTTCAATCACAACATGATAATAAGTCACATCACTCTAATCAGAATAACATCAACATGCAAGAGTGGTGAAGAATGTACATAATGAGCTATAAATATGCCACTCTCCGTGGGGGATGTCACCACAAGACCTATCGTGTAAACTGTCATGAAGAGTTAAAGGAAACAACTGTATATTTCCTAACTCACAAATTGTAGACAGGTGCATTCATTAGCTAGTTAGCCATAAAACTCGGACATTACAGGGTATATTAATTTTACAGACAGAGTACATTATAATATTAGTACCAAGAGAATTGTAATAGTATCCAATATAGAATATGTATTTCTAAAACAACTGTTTGAATGTTTGTAACAATTTGTTTCCTGTGTAGGGTGTATTATGGGGCCTGGCGACAATAATGCATATTTACCCGGAGGTGAAGTTGCCGTACGTGAAGGGGGAACCACTTGACAGTAACGTTACTTCCTACAAGATGATGTACTCGGACCATCTGCCCAACGAGCTCACTGCGATGGGTATCATTAGCTTCTGTTTAACAATTATAAACATCGCTTGCATCTTTATCACAGCTTTAATTGTACTCAAGGTCAGTTCTCAATATAATTAACTGCATATTTATAAATCTAAAATCATATCGGGTTAATGAATTAACATGAGCGTTGAAAAGAAAGAAATTTTAACCGGGTGTGAAGGAGAATGCTCTCTGAAACTGTATGTCCACTGGATAGTAGTTATTGCCATTTAATAATGGGGTATTAGATCCTGCCTGGGCCAGGTAAAGAAAGTCAAGGAAACAAAGAAAAAATTAAAACTGAAGTTTTTGGGTTAGTTATAGGGATCTAGGGGTTTGAAAATTAACAAGTCGATAAAATACCTGAATATACATAGCATGTTTTGTCCATACAATTCATCGTCCAACCCAATCCACCCATTATCTCCAAACGTTGCCATAGTTTTCAGTTAATTTTTGTTGTGTCCCTTGAGAGAGGTTTTTGTTTTGCCACTTATTAAAAAAACATTCAACAGTGTCTGCCCCTGTGAACGTGTAGGAACCAACAGCAGCAGATGCTACACCTTTATTTAGGAAGAGCTTGTGGCTTGCCTGGCTTCTTTGTTTGCATACACACCTTATGGGCTGTACGGTGAAGTAACCCACAAATCTGTGCCTTCAAAGTCAAAAACAAGATTTGTGTAATCCTCTATCTGTGCAGCATGGTAGAAGGTTCTAGTGTCAACATCACTAACCATTGTCGATTGGCACACCAGTTTTAACATCGATACAACTATAGTTCTTTGTGAAGAACCATGGCACTGAGGGTGTATGATGCTGTGCTTGCTTTTCTGTCCATACTGCGTCGGACCTGCTTTCATGCTTTCTTTATCGTAAATGTTATGAATTAGATTAAACGTTTGGGCTTCAGGAAGACGTATTTTGATGAAGTTTTTAACACCACGTATTACTACCCGTTTGGGCTATACACTCTCGATGAAGAATCTGGAGGCGTATTCGTTTTCAGACCAAGTGTTTGCTGAAGGCACTTTTCCCCGAACCATACTGACATCAATTAAAACTGGGTAAACTTGATGACAAGGCTTAGCTTCAGAGTGATACTGACAAGTACTTTGATTGATTAGATTGTGAAACTGAACATCATAATTAAATAGACACAAACTTACTGGTGTCACCTTGTAGTATAAAATACCCTCTAAAGACACAGGGCATGGGGATGATGTGTTTCTCCCCCTGTGAGGAGACCACCTTCTGCTCTTGGATTGGTTTTGTAGATTTTGCTACATCTGGTTTGAATGTTTGAGATATAATCTATGGAATACAACTGTTAATAGGTTAGCTCCCAGTTGAAAGTATAGGCGCTAGTCTATATACAGAAGGTAAAGAAGATATATTATTCATTTGGTTAAAGTTATAGTAGAGATTATTACAGATTTTGAATGTTTATTGACTACCAGAAAAATATTATTATAATTAATTTTGGACATTTGGTATGTGTGACTAAAATTGACACCTTCTATCCCAAATTAAGTTTTTAGTAGAACTGGATGTATTTAGATTAAAGAAGTAGCAGCTCCATACACATCTAGTCCGGACCTGCGCCGCTTTTGGGAGTACGACATTCGCATGGCTCGAGAAAACAACAGGTCCATCAGTATGCAGAGCAGTGGGGCCCACGGGTCAAACAAACAGTGAGTTTATTATTATATCATCATATACAGACAGCATACAGAGCAGTGGGGCCCACGGGTCAAACAAACAGTGAGTTTATTATTATATCATCATATACAGACAGCTAATGGCCATATTGGATGGGCTGCACATCAGAGGGATACAACATCTTAATATTACTTTTATACACACCAAGACAATAAGGAAGTTCGATTTATTGTCAGCAGTAGCAATGAGTTCAAGTGAATAGGACTTTTGTGGTGCGTTGGATTTTGAACCAAAGAAAGAAGCTGAAAAGAACATCCATAAAATTTCAACAATCAAAATAATAATAATAATTAATATTATTAGCACCACATATTCAGGGTAGACGCACTTGGAATAATGTGTAATGGTAGGGTGATTAGGAGATAAAATGGAGGACCTACAGTTTAACGTGGAATCCGAACCACGTTGGAGGCCTAGCATTCCCCACATTCACAAGTTGTGATTAATACACGTCTTGTGAGAGGTGAAGGAAGGGTTTGGCACTCAGATAAATCTGTGCTGGGACTGAGGATTGAACCCCGGACGCCCAGCACAGAAGTCCGACACCTTACCCCTGGACCGCCAGGTCACCCTAATGAACATTATAGTTCTGCAGTTGTTTTGAAAGAACTTACTCCGCATGAGAGAATTGTCTAGATTGAGCTATGATTGTTTTATATTTTTATTTGAATTGTTTAACCTGCCATAGAACCTACTTGACGAGCAGGTAAAACGCCAAGCAGGAGGTATTTATGGATGCAGCCTTAGCGTTACTCAATGGAATGTTGTCCGAATTGTAAACAAAGCAAGTTAATAAGTGTTTTTTCTGTCACAAAGCCTGTCATCATTGTTCGGATTGTCCTAAATTGAAAGGAAATAAGCAACAAAAGAGTTCAAACGTAAACCAAATGTAGCTTAAGCTAATGATTATGTATTTAATTTGTGTCAACTTCAGCAGATAGTTATGATAGAACTGTGTGGTTGCTCAACTATAGAGCCCCTGAGCTTACGATCAGGTATAGGAAAATTAGTTTGGTCTCTATAGATGCCTATCAAGGTGACCAAATCAAGATCGATGTTATGCGCTGAAGAGATCGGATCTATGAGCACGTCAGTGAATCACAAAGGTAAATAGAATATTATCAAACTTTCCACAGTAGCTATTATCCCTCTATTGCAGTTTAATTTGCTCTAATTTATCAAAATGCACGCTCTTAAAATTGTGTTTGAGAAAGGAAATTCTACCATTTAAAAAGGCAATACTCTTGTGACTGTCGCCACTCGATTTGGTAAAGTGTGTAAGAAAAGTCTCCCTTACCTCGTGAAAAAGCATGTGCTAGTTCCTTTGATTTATGGCACAATAGGTTTGGCCACATAGGGGAAACAGTTTAGTTCCCTTGAGTAGGATTATAGATGGATGATCGTTCTCTGATGTATATAACACTTGCATGCGTCTTCCTCACACGAAACCACACATTCCCTTTGAGTCATACACAATGATCTTGTAGGGCCCAGATTTTAGAATAAAAGAAGGTTATTTGCTTAAATCGATTGATGACTATACTCATTATACAGTTATTTATACAAAGAATATAGATAAGTTTGAAGCATTTTCATTTTCTAATAAATTTGAAGCAAGTCATTTTAGATCAGATAATGGTGGGGGAAATGCTGTATTACTTTAAGATGAGGCACACCACTCAGAATAATCACATTGCTGAAAGAATAGGACATAGTTTCGTGGAGAAAACCTGCTGTCCTTCATTCATTTGTTAATAAGTCATTCTGGACAGAGGCTGTTATGACTATGGTCTGTGTGATAAATAGCTCTTAGAGACATGCTCCAGTAGAACTGAATGGCATCAGGCACCACTAAGATGAAACTGAGTAAATTGAATTCAAAGTAAATGCTTCATTATAAATTCCAATATATTTATATAATAAAATTATTAATTAATCACATAAACATATATTACAAAGTGATGTTTTTAATATACTACAATGCCAATATACACAATATTTTATTTACTTAATTAAAAAATCATTTGGCACTTGGTTGAGTGTTGCGAATGTAAAAGAACAAGTTAATTATTTTTGTCAACTAAACCATAATACACAAACCTGTATAAATGCCACTGAAATATTGTTAAAAATGGTGAAACTAACAATATAAGTTGAACTTAACAATGAGGTTTTTAATCATATTTTGTTCTTATTGCTGCTATCTTTTCACCATCATAGCCATCAACATCATCAATGATTGATTGGTCCTCAAACAAATTATTATAAAAAGGTTTTGCATGTTCGGGAAGAAGATTGATTTAATATCTGCCAGTTTAGGACACGATATTGCTTTGCCAAATTGGGACAAGGTTCTCCATCGCACACGGTGTAGCTGTTGGACCACCACGTGCTCTCTTATTCATGTCCACTTTATTCACTATTCAATCTCACACATAAAATGAATGGCTTCTCTTTAACTACCATTATTTCTCGTGTTTTGAACCAGTTTATTTTCTGGCCCGTACTGTCAACTTTGCAGCTCCTGTGAAAATGTTCCATAAAAGTCATCATTACTCATTTTCGTAACCTACATTTTATTTATTCAGCGACAGTTCCTCATTATTTCAACATAGTCTTTGAACGTTTATATAGTCTTTGAACGTGTATAAGGGCTCTCTCAATTTCACTAAAGTCACTTATCGTTTGGCAGATAGCTATGGCCAGACATCAGAAACTTAATATGGATAATCTTCAGTCTTGGGTGATTTTGTAATAAACCATTCAACATTAATGTGAGTTTAATATTGCGGTTTTGTCCTCCACAAGATTAGCTCTTCAACCTCTTCTGACAAGTTCATTTCCGTGAGCTTCAACAGATATGAGCTGATTTCTTGTGCTTCTCTTCCAGCAGCCCCTTCTATCCATACATAACAAAAACATTCTCCAGAATGTACTTATATAACCATAGCTGTCACTTATAAAAGATCTCATTTGACGGGATTCTTGGGAGTGGTAATGTTTTTATGAATCGAAAGATACAGTTTCAAGATTGGTTGATTCTCGAGCTTCCTCTGCAGTTTTCATACGTTGTTCACATGTTTCATATGTTGCAATAACAATCTTTCATTTCCAGAAGCACGGTGGATTTGTGACTCAAGTGAGTCACATTTATTGCACGCAGCTTTCTTTAAAGCCTTCGTATGAAAATTGAATTTTGAATAAAATGTTTGTATTTTTCCAAGCTAGCAGGATTTTGTGATTCTTCTTTGTATAAATCATACATTTTTTAAATGATCATCCCTGGAGGTAAATAATCATTATGATTGTCCTTTCTACAGTAATGAGACTTGTACTTTGGAACTTTATTAATATGTTTAATTCCTTCTTGTTCCCTTTCATAAATTATCTTGTTACATCCTCCAGAAAAGCCTCACATATCTTTTCCAGAGCAGTATTAGCACGCGTTGTAGACAGTCGTAATGTATGAATGAAGGTGTCTCTTCAAACAACTGTATTATCCGGGTGGTATGTCCTTGTTTAGATCTTTTTGTGGATCTCTGGCACGTTTTCTCTTGACAGCTACTTTTTATTACTAATGTAAATACATGTACTAGTTAATGCTAAACGCCATTATTTACACACAATAAGATCTGATTTACTCCCATCCCTTTGTTTGATGTTATTCCCCAAGGAAGGATACAAAACATATCTGTCAAGTTTGAATTAAATTGGTTGAGGCACACATCCACCACAGAAAGACAAAAACAATCGTTGGAGTTAGAACGGAGAGCTCACTCCACTCATTCAGTAAGTTGGAGTTAGGACGGAGAGCTCACTCCACTCATTCAGTAAGTTGGAGTTAGGACGGAGAGCTCACTCCACTCATTCAGTAAGTTGGAGTTAGAACGGAGAGCTCACTCCACTCGTTCAGTAAGTTGGAGTTAGAACGGAGAGCTCACTCCACTCGTTCAGTAAGTTGGAGTTAGAACGGAGAGCTCACTCCACTCGTTCAGTAACAATGGTACAACTATGGTCAATCTAACAAGGATGACACTAAACCATAGTAAAGTATGTACAATTAGTCACATTGAATATGTTTATTTCCAGGATGATGCAGGAGCTTCATCAGATACCGACAGAAGACATTGAGGAAACCCTGGAGGCTGCCGTCAGAGAAGCAGTGGACGATGATACCTTCCGGAAAGTGAAACGTGTCAGCTACGCTCACAGCTCTGCCGACGTATGCACTAATATCAATTATTAATAAGTTAGATTTATGAATTCTTTAACATTCACAAGGTATAGTATCATTTGTTATATTTTCATTTTAAATAGATCTCTCTCCATATAGTTTTATCAATTTTGCAGTTTAAAGAAGCATTTCATTAAGTGTACACTTTCAAACATGCGACTAGTGTTCCATTACAGGGAAAGAAGTGATAACACTGGCGACACTCTGGAGGACTATGTAAAACATCCTATATAAAATGGAAACCTCTCTAACATGTTTGTAAGCAGAGTTTTACAACAAGGGAAGTATCTAAGGCTCAGTGGTGAAAGGAAACTGGGAAAATGACAACAACAAGGACCTTGGCTGAGCGCCTGGACACATGTGTTGGTTATAAAAAGGCCAATGAGAGTATAAGTGCTTACACTCGTGGTAATATGGCGGGTGATCTAGAACAATGTTGGTGGTTGAAAAAGCTGCCTAAGGACTTGACCGTGATACTCTTACAGTAACGTGGATGTCTAACGAGAAAGCGATCATGGAGGAGTGGCTTCACAGTTTCAATTTTAAAATGAAAAACCAGAAAAGGAAAGTATTCTTTTATAATGCAAAAAGTCATCCTATCCTCAAGCTTTCTAACGTGTCTCTCATTTTTCCCCTGCCATTACAATGTCGATAACACAACCCATAAACCAGGGTGTAAGTGAAACTCTAAAATGTTTTAACAGTAAGCTTGTGATACATCATCTTCTCGGTGAGATGGAAACCAGCAAATCATTGACAGCACTCACTAAGAAAATAACTGTTAGAAATGCTGTGTATTGGGTTTCTCCTGCCGCAGGACAGAGTCGTCCTGACACTGTTAGAAATGCTGTGTATCGGGTTTCTCGTGCCACAGGACAGAGTCGTCCTGACACTGTATAGAAATGCTGTATATTGGGTTTCTCGTGCCACAGGACAGAGTCGTCCTGACACTGTTAGAAATGCTGTGTATTGGGTTTCTCGTGCCACAGGACAGAGTCGCCCTGACACTGTTAGAAATGCTGTGCCAAAGCAGGTTTTCAAGATATTTCGGAGGCTAATGGTGATGAGCTCAAACAACCCCTACAAGAGCTTGCTACAATTTTGATAAGAGGACACCTTTACATCGATGCTGAGGCTGTTCTTTGGATAAGCATTTCCGCATCAAAGAAGGGGGTTGTAAAAGTGGTGGATCTGGTAAAGAGTGACACAGTCGGCCAAGATGAGACTTGAAGATCAATACCTATTCTGAAGCTGTGTGTGCAGTGAGTGAACTTTAGGAATTAGCTGCATTAAAAACTGCCGTAATCTGATGGAGTTGATACAGGAAGATACGGAGGAGACAACAAAACAGCTTGTATCAGTTTAACTAAGCAAACAAACACTTGGTAAATAGAGCCATGCCCAAACTGCGGTCTTCCAAATGTTTCTGTAATGGGGTATTTTTGCAGCACCTTCTGAGAAAATGGGGAGCATTTACAACTGTTTATCTTCTCACACTGAATCCAGGTGGCTGTCTCAAGGTAAAACTCTTATAAGATTGTTTGAACTTAGACCCTGGCCTATTTGGCAGACATTTTCTCATAAATGAACCGTTTGAACCTCTCTCTTCAGGCGTTAAATATTAATGTTTTTACCGTGCAAGACCACATCAAGTCGTTTATAAAAAATTAGCATTTGGTAAACGTGTTTAAATAACAATCAAATGAAATGCTTTGATACCCTTCACGACTTCATGGTAGAAAATCACTGAAGTCATAACACTCCCCCTGGCGATACCTACACCGCTCCATACGACGTTTACATTGTTGAAATAAGTGCTGGAAGTCCTCTTTTGTCAGCTGGTTGAGAACCTTCGTCTGGTGCATTGTCTTGGGGAGATCCAGGACTTGGTCTTCCACAAATCGAGTCTTTGTCTTCTCACACGCTCATGTAGGGCCGTCTGAACCTCGACGTAAAATGTTGATTGACCGTCTGACCCTCGGGTACCCACTGAACGTAGACAATGCCACGAATGTCGCAAAAGACAATCATCATTGCTTTGAATTAGGATTTGCTCATCCTGGCTTTTTTTTTCGCCTTGGCGAGCTTGGGCTCTTCCAATGCATGGATTGCCTCTTTGTTTCGGGATCGTAAATAAAAAACCACGATTCATCACAAGTAATCACCTTGTCCAACAAATCTGGATCAGTGGCGATGTTGTTTAGGGTGTCAGTACAAATGTTCTGTCTTGATTCCTTTTGCTCGAGAGTGAGGAGTTTCGGCACCATTTTTGCGCAAACCTTTCGCATGTTAAATGATTCATGCAAAATCTGTATATCACTTTCTTTGTCGATTACTGTCATTTCAGCAAGCCCTCGGATGCTCAGACGACGATCAGCGCGGATTAATTTACCAATTTTTTCAATGTTTTCGTCCGTTTTTGACGTTGAGGGTCGTTCTGGGCGCCGATCGTCTTCGGTCGTTTCACGCCCTTCTCTAAACCACTCAAAAACTTGTGTGCGGGATAAACATTCCTTCCCGTAGACTTTTTTCAACATCGCATAAGCTTCTGTGGCAGTTTACCCAGTTTAACAAGAAACTTGAGGTTAACCCGTTGCTCCGTCCGACCACTTGGAATCTTTCCGACGCGCCACCAGTGCGTAGACTAATTCAATCAACTGCTACAGTCAACTGAGCGACCTGCTGGCTTGTCTAGCGAGCTCAGGGTGGGTAAGGACCATCAGACAGTCATGTTCAAACATGTCGCGGCTCGAAACAGCATCAGTCCTGTTATTTAATAGCCACACCTCGTATTTCACTTATGTCAAAGCAGCAATTTCCATTGCCACTTTAAAAAACATGTGAAATATGATAATAATAGTCATACTATAGTACTTTGCTTATTTAATTTCAGTTTTAATTTTTAAAACAAATATATAATTATTTCAACTTTTACTTAAGTAGTAGTTTCATTTCTAATTCATTATATTTGGTAAGGTATCCCAAAATACCTACCGAGCTATATTTGATTAATTTAAAGGTATTAAACATTTTGATTACAATTAATAACTAAATTTCATAAAAATGAGGCATACAACTAAGTGTGTGGCTATGGCTTCGTACAACTCACATGTTTGTGAAACTGCTGTTCTAGAGCTTTTCTCGACAGGTGCATAACAAAAACAATGAAAACATGAGCTCCAAGCTGTCAGGCCCACTCAATATAACGTTCTGAACAGTAGCTTGAACTATCTCACTCTGACTGTGACTGACGCCCTTGTGGTGGAAGCGTAATAATATACCGGCACTTTACTTTATAGTATAATAAAGTAACAATAATATAATCACATTTAATTTATGTAAGGGCCAACTTAAATCGCCAAAACACGAGTAAAACTGTCTAATAAAACATTTATAAAAATAATAAATAAAAACTAAACATTTTGTTAAAACTAAAATAGTTATTTTTCAAGATGCACCCAATTTTAGGATGTCTTTAACATTTAAAACACTTCGTGAATGTCCTCTGTACATACATTTGTTTGTAGGTTCTGCAGAATTTGGGTTTGGCTGGCGGTGGAGTTAATGCAAACCAGCCAGATACCTCCAACTCCCCTCTCTCTGATCCAGCCATGTTGGACCAGGTGATCCAAGCTCTCGTTAGCTATCAGAAGCACCAACAGCCCTTATCTCGGAAACCCTCACTTTCCCGCAAGCCGTCGACCCGCCTTAACCGACTGCACCCCCTGTCCCGCTCGATGAGACAAGGCTCGACGAGGTCCACAGGCAAGAACTCTACTAGAACGTCGTGGTTGCTGCCTCAGCTCAACGAACAAGAGCAGGGCGACTCTCAGGGTGAGGCTTAGTAGGTACAAAGAGAACTTTCTAAATGTTCATATCCAACCAACTACCACCACTGTTTCAATCAATCTTTATTGAAAATACTATGGAAAGTAAAATAGAAGTACCTAATTTAAAAACTGATGTGATCTATAAATTTCACCAAACAAATATATTTATGTGAAATTTACTTCATACCATGTTGTTACTTACTTTGTGCATTGCCACACTTACAAAAGAACTTCATCTATCCCTGTCTTGAGCTAGTTCTATCCAGTCCACCTCACTAAGCCCTATCTCTTTCAGGTCCATTATAATGTTACCTCGTTATTAGTTTGCATGAAGAGCACAAAGGAAAGGACGACCAGAACAATTAGGAAAAATACTTAAAGACGTTTGCAATAAAAACAAACATGATCCAAATTTAGAGAGAGTGCAAAGAGGTAATAATTACTTTTTCAAGAAAGTGGCCATTATAATCATTTCCACGATGTGAGTTTTATTCTTTTAGAACTCTTCATGAGGGGGTGTTAAAAGGGTAACTTGATTTCCCGGGAAAGGGAAATAAAGTTATCAAGAATCTCAAGAGGCGAGTTCCAGCGATTGACTTGGTTACGTTTCGGTATCGAGTGATTCTGACCAAGGTGGAGTGCGAAAGCGATTGCTAGATATTTTACTTAAACAAAAATGGTGGTTGGGGTGGAGTAGATCTAACAGCTAGTAGAAGAATTTATGTAATCCTACTAAATGTCATGCCAATCGCCGGAAAATGCGCGATTTAATTTTATTGTTAGTTATATTTGTGCTTATCTTGACTAGTCCTAATATTTACACAACATATTAAGCTAAACATTATGTAAGATTAAATTGGTCTCGAGCATATATTAGTCTATTTGATCCATAACCAAACAGTTTTTAAGTACCTACTTATTGTCATGTATTTCTAGCTAGTAATTGTTGTCCATTTTAATTACAAAAACTTAAAGTCCATCAATTATGATTTATACTCGTTTAGATCCAACATAAGTGATGCAATTCTCGGCTTGTTGGTCGTGACTGTACTGTTTGGTCTGGTGAAGGAAAGCTTCGGGTATCTCCTTCTATTACACACGTGCAAGGCAATGTGGCATTTTTACGTTGTTCTTTAATTCGATTGAATAAAATGAGATATGACACACTGTGATTAGTAAATGAAACAAATGTGCTAGTAAAAGGTTTGGAAAGCATACAAAAGTCCAAAACTGGTGGGTTTTTTCCTTAAATCATTTGATGTAAGCTAATATATGCTATGATTTTTGAAGGAAGCTCGTTTGGATGGCTTTATCTCGTGCCAGAATTCTACCATAAAGTAGTGTTTAGGTAGGTTAATAAAAACGTCCAGAAGGAAATTTCTACTTCGATTCTAAATGGCCTTTTATCTTACCAAAATATTGGTATATAATATAATTTTGGTACGAAATAAAGCCTTACAGGTCTGGATTCTTACCAAAATCAGGGTATAGTAGATACCTTCCTTCCTACAATCCTCTAACCTAAATTATCAACGTTTGAACGTAAGACATCTACACAAAGCATGTCGCTCAAACAAATGTAACTAAGGTTTAGCTAACTTGTTTCATTATAGTTATCGAACTTTCAATATTATATGGTTTCTGAAAGCAATATACAAGCTAATAGCTAACTTTAAACATATTGTAGTCTTAGAAGAATATAAACAACATGGATGATAGCTAAATATTTAAATATACTAAACATTTTATTTGTATTTGTACAGTATTGGCTGTAAAACTGAATTGTACATAATTAATGTAAATATTTCTTTAGCTAAGTGTGGTATAATACTTCACTATTTTCAAACAATAACACTTTTATTAATCAGAGACATGTCTTTACACAAGATCATTGAAAGAAACCATTAAATTTGTTCCCTCACAATCAAGCAGACGGCAAAATTAAACGTCATGCTTTGGTCCTATGCAAGGGGAGAGTTTATGGCCATCCAGTATAGTAGAGAGATCACTGGAGAAAACACATGGACATTAATGAACTAGTCAATTATAGCAGCGTGAATTATAAACTTACTTTTATTTATTTAGACTTCACTCTCTTTCTTTCTTGTACAGTCTTTCTTTTAGCTTGTAAGTTACGGGGATTGGTAATCACAAGAGAAAATATGTTTTATTAAAAGAGACCTACGTTATTTTGTTGAGTTGTTCACAAAGGATGAAATATATTTTATAGTTGTAAATAAATCTTCTTGTGGTATTTGTAGTAATATTAGATTTGTTTTTAAAATTCCAGACTTTCTTTAAAGTGTACTATATTCATAGAATTTTGCCACTCAACTGGTTTATTAGTTTTTTATAAACTAGTTTCTAAATGACCTCCTCTTCCTGGTCCGCCCATTACGAGCTAACCCCACCTGCAGGGAGAAAGAACCACCTGAATGTTGGTGAAGGGTTAAAGGCGTGCACGTTGCAGGTGTCCACCGCCAGAGTACAAGCGCTTGCGGGAGTAACGCCGGTCTTCCCACCATCTTGGAAAGCAGCGGACTGACCAAGAACCACCTGTCCTTGTCGGAGCGGGCACTCAACACTCCCATCATGCAACACTTCCTGCAGTCCATCAGTAGTCCACCATCGTATAGAATACCTCACCGTTGGAGTATTAGATCCAGGAGAAATAGCTCCGAGAATATCAGCCTCACGCAGAATCCTGTCTAGTGTCGCTAATATCTCATATATTAACCACTTATTACATATTTTAAAATAAATTTATATTACACTATTGTTATGTTATCTTATTATTGGTCTTTAAAAGCACATGCCCATAAAGTTTACCAGCCTCATGTCATTAGAATTTAAAACATTGACACTTTGTAAAAATGGACAATAGTTAGAACAATAAGTTAATAAGTGTCAGCGGTAGGTAAATCGATATATACACGACGTTTACGGTGAAAGCTTACAATCCTACCTTGGCCATATAATACAAGCTGCAACAAGTGAAAACAAGACCATCTAATTATCTTTAGAAGTAGACAAAGTGTACATATAAAATATTATTACATCATTTGAAACATTTTACAAAATTACACACAAAAAAAGGGAAGAACCGGTCATTTATAAAATCATATAAAAGCAAGAAAACCAAATTGTAATGAATAAAACTTTCAATAAAACTCAACACCAGATAAACTATTGTCATTGTTAAACCCAATATTTCGGTAAATTTGATAGCGTTGGGAGCCAACAACGGTTGTAACAGAGTGTACACTAACATTAAGAATATGCAGAGCTAGACTCAGGACGGCCGCCTAGCTTACATTCCTAGTCTTGAGACAATGGATCCATGTACATTCCTAGTCTTGAGACAATGGATCTGTGTACATTCCTAGTCTGGAGACAATGAAGCCATGTACATTCCTAGTCTTGAGACAATGGATCCATGTACATTCCTAGTCTTGAGACAATGGATCCATGTACATTCCTAGTCTTGAGACAATGGATCCATGTACATTC
>CABFOV010009368.1:5707-19724 GCA_902141375.1 Timema poppense
GGGGGGGGGGGGATATATGACCTTATTTTCCTTCACACGTCCAAATTCCGAGACAGGTTGAGGGAAGGGCAATCTTATTTCACTCACTCTTTTGAGAGGAAAATAGGGATTAAACATCAAAATTAGGCCTATATTTTCTAGTTTACCTGGTAACATAAAAACAAGGGCTCGAATCGTGACATTATATATTAATTAATATAGATTTACACGCAAATCCAGGTGGAATTTTTTTAAGGTTCTACAAAAATTAACCTTACACAATTCTGCCACTACTTTCTTAATACGATATCTCCCGTATTTATAAGGTGCGACCGAAGGTGGCGAAAGTATTTTTAAAGTTTTCTTAGAATTACAATTTTTTGGCCAAAATAAATCAAATATTTCTCCAGTAGCAACATTAAGTTTAGTTTTCTGCACATGCTGATATCAACAGATCTTGAATATCTATCAAGGTTGTGCTGGAATTTTGTCAAAACCTTTTAAATGAAGAGAAAAATTTTTGACAAAATAAAAGGACACCCTTAAAAGATATTCAAGATCTGTTAATATCAGCACGTGCAGAAAAACAAATTCTATTTTGCTGTTGGGGAAATATTTAATTTATTTTGGCCAAAAAATCATATAGAAATTTTAAAATTACTTGCGATCCCTTCGGTTGAACCATAAGCCTTTCCAGAAAGAATTATAGCACTACTTTAAGACCTGGAAAAATGCTTAAGTAATGACACTTAATTTTTTTATAAAAATAACTAGAATAGATTCACTTAGCAGGCTTCTAGAACTGATATACTTACACGACAAAAGATTAGACTATGTTGTATTAACACAATCAAATATTCAAGGGAGAAAAAAGTTGGGATGATACATGACTTATTCAAATAAGAAGGCTTTCTGGGTTCTCTTTTTGTTCTAAGGAAGGGCCTAATTTAAAATATCGCAGTTAACTGACCCAAATACTTTATTTTTTTCATTTCTGTCAACAGCCTATTACACTATTGATATACAAAATGTACTAAATAGTTCAAAAGACTATAAAAAACATATTTTTTAAAAATTAAGTAGAGGAGAGAATTTTATTAAATGGTTACATTGCTTAAGGCTATTAAATATTATAGATTACGATTTTTTCTAAAACCACTCTCAATACATCCGACCAAGATTCGAACCTTGATCTCCTCGTCATCGGCAATCTAGTCTCTTGCGAGAGTTGAGCGTTAGACTTGTTAAACCTAGCATCCACGAGAGTTAATAACGTTCATACACAGAGCTATCCATCAGCAGAACAAACAAGTGAGGTGTAGAATACAAATGACAATACAATTAGTGGTGTGACCTCCCTAATAAACTACATCATCCAATTCACATAATATCTATTCTATGTTCCTATTACACTTACCTTCCATTTCCTTGTAATTTAGGTCTTCAAGATCAACCAACAAAGATATGTATTATTATTATTATTATTATTAGCTCCTCGTCTTACTATCCGTTCGGGTTATACGCACTTGCGTTAATGTGTAATGGTAGGATGATTGTGAGATGAAATTAAGGACCTACAGTTAACGTGGAATCCGAACCACGTTGGAGGCCTGGCTTTCCCCACATTCACAATATGTCTTGTCAGAGGTGAAGGAAGGGTTTGGTAATCAGATAAATCTGTGCTGGGACCGGGGATTGAACCCCGGCCGCCAGCAACAGAAGTCTGACCCCTTACCCCTAGATGGCCAGGTCACCGACATAGATATGGATTGTTGGAATTTTCTTAGGGTAAAGTTTTAACTTTTATACAATATCTACAAGTAAAAATATACATGGGGTCTTGGGAAATAATTTAATATTGATTCGAGTAAAGACCAAACCCGTGTACTGTGATAAACTATGATCATATTTTACCTAAGTGCCACATATGATTGACAATATCTCAGATATCTTGGCAACGACCTTAAGAACCTTTAAAAGCACACAACCCAAAAATATTTGGACGACTCAAAGACCAATTCAGTAAAGGAAATAGAAAATCTATGTGGAATATTCTAATTTAAATATTAGTTCCATATCCCCCCACTAAAAGGCAATAGTATAAGGGTGCACCTTACAGGAATAAAGGTAAATATATCTTCATATTCATCTTCTCCTTCAAGGTTACCTGATGTAAGGGATGGAAGAAAAATAAAAAAAGGCAAGAGATTAGTGACCATAAGATAAAACTTTTTTAGGATCGGAAAATACTAACGATTCTGGTAGAAATATACTCTCAATTGATCTAAAACCAACAGTTTTATGGGCGAGTATAGCAATTTATTATTGTAGACTATAAAATACAAAATGCAATTGCATGGTCACAAAGTAAGAAGGGAAAAAATGTACAGAGTGAATTGTGTGTTTAGTGTACTACGAAACAGGCGCACCAGTGAGGATTTTAAGCTTAACATATTTAGTACCGTATTTTATATTAAGCTTATGATGCCTTAGATAAATAGTATTGCATGCACAGAAATACCACCTAAAAAAAAAGTTCGTTCACGGTAGGAGTTTACCTGGGAAAGGACTGTTTTCCCTACCAGAAATCTATTATATAGTAGGATATTGGTAGGAAAAAAGACCTTTCAGAGGTAAACTCCTCCCGTGAATGAAGTATATACTCTGGTGTGCCAGAGCCTTTCTTTGCCCCTTGGGTTGGGGTCAAATTATGTTATATACAGTTTAGGTTAGGCTTAGTATAAAACACGATGGGTGGGAGTTATAGGGGTTAAAATAAATGTATTTTCAGGTTATTAAAAAGGGGAGGGAAAGGTCATGAATGGGAGAACAACATATATTTAAAAAAAAAAATACAGTTAAGCTGTATGATTTTTAGGTTTGGCATGACTTTCCACAGTTTTTGATTAAGATTAAGATAAAGCCATACAGTTTGTAAACATGATTATTACTTAACGGTGACCTGGTCGTCTAGGGGTAAGGTGTTAGACTTCTATGCTGGCATCCGGGGTTCAATCCTCGGTCCCGGCAAAGATTTATCTGATTACCAAACCCTTCCTTCACCTCTGACAAGACATCTTGTGAATGTGGGGAATGCCAGGCCTCCACCGTGGTTTGGATTCCACGTTAAACTGTAAGTCCTCCATTTCATCTCACCATCACCCTACCATTGCACATTAGCGTAAGTGCGTATAACCCGAAATGGTAGTAAGACGCGATGCTAATAATAATAAGTATCACTTAAAACACATATGCGTGGTGAGTGCAGTTATAAAGTCAAACCACTTTTCAAAAACACTTGAAATTTGAATGAATTAGTTCAAATAATTTAATTAATGAATTTCAATATGTCAACATTATCAATAAATTTTGGTTAAGTGTTGATTACAAAAATATGATATAAGCTTTGTGTCATAGCTGTTCATAGTTATGATTTTACTCTGCGTAGCATTGAAAATGATCCTTCAGCAGTTGCAGACTTAGCAGGGATGGAAAAGAATTAACTTAAGAGTATACACTGTCCAGAAAATAGTTTTTTTTTTTAATTTAAGGGTTCATTTCTTTTAATTGATTTAGAAAATCTTCAAAATTGTTTGGCGCTTAAATTAAATTTTGGATCAATTCCTTCTCTCTTTTATGCTTTGCTTTATCAAAATTGTAATCTTGTTTTACAGGGGAAACTCTTTTAAGGATTGTTTACTATATACATATTTGAATATTTTAAGAAATGGCTCCCTTGATATGGTTAAAAATGAGTATATGTTAAATTTAACACATTACAAAACATTAAATATATTTGTATTAAAAAAAATATATAAATTCAACAGTAGTTTAGTAAAGACCGATCTTTGAAAAAATAGGCATTTTTTTCAAATTAATAGAATCTCATTCAGAATTGGTATATGGGGGATATTCTATCTGAAATATGTGATTATTTTTATAAAGTAAATATAGTTAAGGGTAATTTACCTATTTCCACTTTTTAACAATATAAAAATTTTAAAAATTGGCATTGAGTATTAACTAAACTAAACATACGTTTTCGGTAGTTTAACAATACATAAATTTTGAAAATTTAATTTTTTAAAGATATTAGAACCTTTTTTATAAAATGTATTTATTGAAGTTAAAAATATGATGAGTTTGTTTTTAATAGATAAACTTACTTAAGGATAATTCACTAAAAACACATTTTAAAACAAAATTTCTTGAAATCTATAATACAGAATATGAAAAATTTGGTGCTATTCGGTGGTACAATTTATTTCCTCGAGTGATCTAACTGGGTATTTACACGATTGTATACTTAGAGGTATGGTTTATCACTTATATTTCTCCATACTTTGAGGTGAATGCTTTGTATTCCCATAAAATAACATCTACCTTAGGTCAAATATTATACCACTGACCACCTACGAGTAGAGAAATAACACCTGGATACAGAAATCTAAGACATTACATTTGTCTTAATGCACCGTTGTGCTCTGACCTCGCAATTCAGATTCTTCCTAAATTAATATAAATATCTATATATATTATTTTAAGGAATCTGTGATTGAAGTGTGATATCGTCAGATTCTAGATACTATCAGAAACACAACCATAGTGATTTGATATTTAATTAATAATAATAATAATACTACTATTTAGCACCGCGTCTTACTACCCGTTCGGGTTATACGCTTTAAGTACTAATTACCCTGACGGTTTAGGAACTGGGAAGGTTGACTTGGATGAAGTGAACCCTCATTTGCGTGGATGTAGAGTGGAAAACCATTTAGGAATAACCACCCCCAGTTCACCCGAACGAGATTCGAACCTCGATCTCCCCCCGTCCTCAGCAGTCGAGCTAAACACGACAAGCGAGTTAGCCAACTACGCCACCGAGGCGGGTTGATATTTAATTATATCACACGTTAAACATATACTAAGCAATTTTTAAATCATAGCTCTTGAACACAATTTATTCTATATGAACCTAAGTACTTTGAATACAAACTAACATAATCTAATCATTGCACTATAAATAAATGTATGCGGTATTTATAATTTATTAATAAAAAATGGTAAGTAGCTTACTGTAATATATAATATAATTATATAATTATATGTTAAACAGTAGGCATTAGGCACGAGCACCGATGACTGATGGAAACATCCCGCGTTGATAGCTCAAAAAGGGTGCAAGTAAGACCTTGAAGGGAGCATTACTACGTAGTCTAATTTAGAAAATTTCCCTAATGGAGAAAGGGATAAATTTTCATATCACTCAAGACAAAGGTATTCCTGACATTCCTACAGTCAAGTAATAAAAATTGATTATCTTTTTTCAATTTTTGTCTACATTTTAATAATTGCTGTAAATATAAATGCGTCTTTAGAAGTTTTCAAGTCCGTTATTAAGAAAGTCCGTTATTGGGAGTTGGTTTCGCCGTAAGAGCCCATGTTATGTTGCCGGGGAAACTTAAACTGTCCGTTATAAAGAAGAATCCTCTATTCAGAGGTGGCAGTTAAGAGATATTATATTAAACCCACTATTACGACCGTTGTCACAGACGATTAATTTGATCGTAAACCAAATAATTTCTGTTTTTTCCAAATCTAATAAATGTATTTACTACTATTCAATCGTAACATTTGTGTGTAAATGATTTAAATAATATGTTAAACGTCATATAATTTAATGAAATACATGGGAAGCTGTTATCATATTTGTGAACCAGCAAACCCCACCAGGAAAATCGGAAGACCGCAACGTAATTTCATTGTACAGTCGTAACATTGAGGCAACAGTTGGCCTTTAGAGGGTATAGTCATAATTTAAACAAATTGTTTGAGTGTAGAGTTGGAAATTGACTCGTCACAAAGTGGGGTGTTCGTGCCAAGTTTAGCGAATAAACATTGGCTGTCTTAGCACAACATTCCGGATTCAGTCCACGTGTCTATTTGTTAATTATTAGACCACTTTCTTGTATGTATAAGCATTTATTTATTGTAGACCAAACTATAAACATTACGAGAAATTAAATAAAAAACTTATATAAATTATAGCCATATTTGCGGGAAGTTCACATGGATTTTTTTTTTTAATAATCACCTTTAATTTTGGATGGAAAAGGACGCTAGAAAGGGCAAGTGTTTATGTAGCTTTTATATAATAACATTTTTTTGCTCAAAATAAATCAAATATTTCTTCGGTACAAACACAGTTATATTTCTTCACATTGGGGTATCAACAGTTCTCTAATATCAGTCAAGAGTGTCCTGAAATTTAACTACAACTTTTTTTCTTAATTTAAAAATGTTCTAGTCCAATGTCGCTATGGACATAGGAGATATTCAAAATGTGTCGATACTAACACGTCAAGAAAATTAAACTTAATTTTTCTACTGGAGAAGTACTTTATTTATTATAGAAAAAAAAATCTATAAAAAACTTCAAAAAAACTGGCATTTTCTCGCGTCCCCTTCCTACCATCCTTGAAACACCTGGATAATTTTCAAACTTCCATCTTCTGGCCATTGTAAAACCAGACCAGACAAGTTACAGTAGCCCCATGGTTTCTTTGGTGCTGACTGACAGTTCACAGCTGATTTCTGACAGTCAACATTTAGGTATATACCTAAATTTTGACGGTCAGAAGTGACAGCTGCTAAACGCATGGTTTTTTTTCCAGATTATATGGTTTGGCGTAGGGATACATAATTTAGTCTGGTAGCTTTTCAAAGCTGTCAGTCAGCACCAGAAAAGCCATTGGGCTACTATTGATGCCTTAGCCTGCAAGTCCACAGCATACGAATAAATCACTAAGACGCGTGACACTAGAGTCACCCAGTGAGGGAAGTTTGAACCTCAAAGCAATTCTATGATGCAATTTCCCACGGACAGTGACAAATAGGGGTCGTACCACTTGTACTGGCTTAGTAACCTCATTGAAGGGAAGGTTCTGTTTCTCGGTTTATATACAAGTGGAAGGCAAACTTCGCTCCACTAATCTTCGTGTAAATTTGTCCGCGGGTTCCACCGACGTATTCAATTAAAGTATAGAGGGTCTACATTCGCACCCAGGTCACTACACTATCATTGGTTTTATGAATGTTCTTCGCGTGGATGGGACAAATTGTTTGTTCCAAGATATTATGTCTTCCTACATTAAGATATATGTAAGTACATATTACTTAACACATGTCTGGTTCGATTGTGGTCCAAATGTGAGACAGTTTTACCACATAACGATATTATTCAATTGGTATTTGCAAATCTTCGTAATGTAGCAGTTGAAGTTCAAATATCAGTCCAAGCTTTGAATAAAAGTTTTTGAAGCAAGAATAAAACTCAATAATTTATGAAAGATTTGAAATATCTCAGTGTATAACATATTTTAATATTTTTAATATTTGAGTAATTATGTATGAGAATCACAAGTGAGAAATAGTAAGTTATTTGATGTTTCCATGTGATATACATAAAGTATTTTTAGTAACAAATTAATGTATTTTCTAAATAATTTTGTTTTGCCCTTTTGTTATGTTACAATGGGCATAGGATTATTATATATTAATAATTGCTTTTAGGCTTATTATATCTAAGAGTGTTTATCTATTGAATTCATATATATAAACAATTTAATGGATTTCTCCACTTTATTTAATACTTTAGCAATAGGATCTACCCTTAGATCTTATAACCTATCATTCTTTAATTACTTTGTTTTATGGGTAACAATGAATATTATTTAATTATCCTGAGGCCAACCGTCTGGGATTTTTCTGCAACTATATTGGGTTGCGTCCCATGGGTACTCTTGATGTACTCGGATGTTTATTACTACTCAAGTTGCCCACTCCTATTGCCCTGTTCTTATTTTTTCTATACTTTGGACCCATTTTGATCGGTTGCGTCTAAAATAAGGGTTCAATACTTTTCCCGAAAAACCTGATAGGTCCTATCACTATATCTTATAGAAAATTATCTGTGTTCTGATATAAGCAATCGGTTGAGAAAGTTTTCGTTAAATAGCTCAAATAACTGTTTTTAGCAAAGACACCCGAAATTTGTTTATCTAACTTGAGTCTTAGTATTCGTTCTAACAATAATGACACATGAACAATGGTAAGAGAGTAGGAATTAAGAATCTGTAAATTTAAAAGTAATTTAATTACACGCGCGTTCAGGGAGTGTGTAAGATTTAGGGGGAAAATAACACTATTCAAATTACATCCAAGTGGGCTCTAAGCCCCCAAAATTACCATCCCTTGCAGAAATTTAGAGATCATGCAACCAATTATGCAAGTTTCTATTATAAAATTCATCAATATCTATTATAAATAAATTATTAGATATAAATGAATTGTTATAATTTTGATGAGTAGAAACATTATATTTTTTAATTTTTTTTTTAGAAACGCATCCTACTACCTGTTCGGGTTATAATTATATGTAATAATTAGGCTAGTAGGTAAATGATGAGTTAAGTTTAAGTTAGAGGAAATGTTCCCTAATTTGCATAAAGGGATAGTGGGGAAACATTTGTAAAAATTCTCCCTCAGTACACAAACACAAGATTCGTCAGTCCAGTTTATTGCGAGAATGATTACTTGGTGTAGATCATGCACCCACCGAAGTGGGTATAATACTTAACTAACAAAATAATATTTACTCACAAATCACTCATAGAAAAGTAGGATCTTTAGTTAAATAGTTTGTAATAACTATCCGCTTTATGGGCTTTTCATATATAGTGTGTTAATAAAATTTGGGGCAAGTCTCAGAATCTTGTAGCCTTGTCAAGCTGGAAAGTAATCATGTAATTATATAACATATTTTTATAAAGAGGATAAAATATGATGTTTTTATGTAAAAACTGCCCTTGAATATCCCATTTTTAAATAAAGTATTTTCTAAAAAAAATACTTTATACCAAGATTTATTTATTTATCTCTATAATTAATAATTAATATTTCGCATTTCTCCTGCTGTCCAGGATTGTAAAACTCTCTAATGTGGAGTACAAATCAAAAATTGTATCGGTTATTCTCTATGAGTGTGAAACTTGGTTTCTTACCTTAAATGAGGACAACCAATTTACGATGTACAAAAATAAGTTACATAGGAATATATTTGGTTCAAAAATAAATGAGTTTATTTGGGAGTGGAGGAAGTTACATAGTGATAAATATAATCACAAGACGTTGTTAGAATAATCAAGTCTCTTAAAATAACGCTGGGCAGGACATGCAGTGATAGTGGTGGATTCTAGAAATATGTTGAGTGTATTGACTTGCATACCAAATGGGAGCAGATCCTTGGGAAGACGTGGATGGGAGGATAATATTAGAATGGACCGGAATGCAATTGTGTGTAATGAGGTGGACTGGATAGAACTAGCTCAAAATAGGGATAAGGTGTAATTATGTGGACTGGATAAAACTAGATAAAGATAGGAATAGGGTGTAATGAGGTGTAATGAGGTGGAATGGATAGAACTACCTCAAAATAGGGATAAGGAACTAGCTCAAAATAGGGGTAGGGTGTAATGAGGTGTAATGAGGTGGAAAGGATAGAATTACCTCAAAATAGGGATAAGGAACTAGCTCAAGATAGGGATAGGGTGTAATGAGGTAGACTGGATATAACTAGATAAAGATAGAGATAAGGTGTAATGATGTGGAATGGATAGAACTAGATAAAGATAGGAATAGGATGTAATGAGGTGTAATGAGGTGGAAAGGATAGAACTACCTCAAAATAGGGATAAGGAACTAGCTCAAAATAGGGGTAGGGTGTAATGAGGTGTAATGAGGTGGAAAGGATAGAATTACCTCAAAATAGGGATAAGGAACTAGCTCAAAATAGGGATAGGGTGTAATGAGGTGGACTGGATATAACTAGCTCAAGATAAGGAACGGAAGTAATAAGGTGAATTGTAAAGAACTAACGAAAGATAAGGATAGGGTGTGATGAGGTTAACTGTATAGAGCTAGCTCAAGATAGGGATAGGGTGTGATGAGGTTAACTGTATAGAGCTAGCTCAAGATAGGGATAGGGTATAATGAGGTGGATTGGATAGAACTAGCTTAAAATAGGGATAAGGTGTAATTATGTGGACTGGTTAGAACTAGATAAAGATAGGGATAAGGTGTAATGAGGTGGACTGGATAGAACTAGCTCAAGATAAGGAACGGAAGTAATAAGGTGAAATGAAAAAAACTAGCGCAAGATAAGGATAGGGTGTGATGAGGTTAACTGTATAGAACTAGCTCAAGATAGGGATAGGGTGTAATGATGTGGACTGGATGGAACTAGCTTTATAAATGGATAGCAATGAATATTAAACACTTACCTTAACCCATTTCTGCTGCTCACATATAAAACAAATTAGACATCACGAACATAATTTTTTTCATTGGTAATTGAGAAAACATGTTTCCAATAACATATTGGTCACTAGGCATAAACCTAAAAAATAAATTAATTTAATGGTAACAAGCCTTAAACTTATAGTTTTGCAATGATCTAGGTTCCAGATTAGGACCATAGATCAATCGGCTAAGAAAGGACTGCTAGAGATTTCTCAGGGTAGATTCAGCAAAAATATTGGCTTGAATATATTTTTTTAGTTATTTATGTAGTGACTCAAAATCTAGAAATATATAAAGTTGATTCAATCTTTTTTAACAACTGTATTCAAAATATGTAAATAAACCAAATGGAAAGTCACATTTTCGGATTGAACCCTACAGGTGATAAACTTTTTTTTTTCCTTGGTCATGAAAATTTGACATTCTTAAAGAATCTTGTTCCTAAACTTATCCAATCCCGTCTGAAACTTAAAACATGTGAACCTAAATTTAGATTCACACTTTCCGTCAAGTAAGAAAAGTTTGTTTGGTTCTCTCGTTCAAGTCTCAACATTACCTTTCCTGTTTACCATTCAGCATAGTTTCTAAACCAATCTAAGTTCTTTCTTCACTCTTATTCTCCTTATCTATCTAAAAGAAAAAAAGTTTCTCTTTTCTGATTTTGTTACGATGAAAACCGAATATAAAAGATGACGATCGATCGATTTCATCAAACAGATGAGAGGGGGAAAAAAATGTGATAAAGGTATCAGAAGACCCCAACGTATATTTCTCTCGAAACCCAGAGTAGGATAACAGGAATGGAAAGGAGGTATTTCTCCACTGGCAAGAAGGTATTTCTTTATAAGAAGATAGATAAATGAAGACGGAATGAGAGCATCATATGGGATAGGCTCTTCTCGCCACCAGGATTAGAGTAGAATAGTCGAAAAACGGCGTGAGTTTTTGGGGTTGGGTAGGGAAGAAAATAAGATGCGGAACAAGACAGAGCGATAAAGAAAAAGAAGATGCTGAAATTGTTGTATGGATCTGCTTTTACCCCCATTTTCTTGTAGAGTAACGGAAATGAAATCTCGCTTCACCGCCATTTACTGAAGAGGTTTGCGTGTTTCCATTCCTCTCTCTCTCTCCTACTATTTCACTCTCACTTATTCAGTCAACTTAAGGAGACAATTTCGCTCGTAGGCTGCGTGGGGGATAGAACTGTCTTTCTCGATGAGGATCTTCTTCAACATCAAAATCTGTTGTTTGATAGATTCAAATCAAGTTTAATTTTTTTGCGTGGAAAATAGAGATCCACTTCCTTATACGTAACTAATTTTTTTTTGGTCTAATGGGGTTTAATAAAATATTAAGAATAGTTAAAAATTAAAAAAGTGTTTTAAATATATCTTAAAGGATAGCTTGAAATATGATTATTTTCAACGCTCTAAAAAAAAATATTTACGTTAGGTTTATATATTGATTTATTTTAGAATCGCGTCTTACTTCCTATTCAGTCCAAACCCTTATGTACTAGTGATGCTAGTGAGTTAGGGATGGGGAAGGTTGGATTTAGAAGAAATATAGCCCCAATTGCGTGTATACAACCGAGTGGAATTCAATCCCCGATATCTCCGTCGATGTCAGAATAGTCTATTACAAGAGTTACGTCTTAGACAAAACAGAAACCAAACAGGTATTTGTGTTTATTAAGATATCTACCGATACGTCAATTAGATTTAATATTACGACCTGATTATAAAAGTATTTTTATAATCCAGTTATTTTCTTAAAGGTAGAACATCTATATCTATCAATAATAACTGGAATCCTTAGGATTTGGATTAAATTTCCAAATAATATCGTCTCAGTTGTTGGTGACGGAATGACAGGGCTCAAATCCAGGCAGAATATACCGCAGACGGTCTTTCCGAAAAAAAAAAATCCCCAATTACTCACTAAAATATGACCACCCTTTCTATCGATTCTAACTTCTTCATTCTTACCACATTTGGATTATTAAAATCTCCAAAAATAAACAAATATATTAAGTGTATTATGATTTTTTATCAATATTAATAACATTAATAGTGTGTTGGTGTATCAAGAGATATGCGTGACATCTGCCTTACGGAGAGGGCTAAAATTTTCAAAATTAGTAGCCCTTGTACACAAACAGTCACACGTCATGTCTGTAAATTTATAATTATATTTATATATTTTTTAATTTCTTAAAACTTGGCCGGATTAAATAAAATTAAGATCTTTAATGTTGTTTCTGTTTAAGTAAAGCGTTAACTGGGTATTTATGTTAAATTTAATAGATGATCAGTGAGCTCTATAGGAATGTATATACAAATATAATTTTTTATTAGAAACGTTATTAATTAAACACATATATTACCTAAAATAACATAGGAACCTTACTAAAAAGGATAGTGGTGCTTTCTAGGACCATTTTATATATTGTAATAATAAAATAAAAGTGATAAAATTTAAATTTTAAGTCCTTAAATAGCATATTATATTACATTATAAATTAAAATGTAAATTGAAATTTTTAACCACGCTGTTAAAAACTTTTAATTAAAAACCCCAAAAATAAATTTTTATTAATTTTTCTTACAATATAAAAGTCTGTTTTTCAATTGTTAATAAACTATTTTATATAAATTCTTTACATAGTTAGTATAGGCCTAAAATATGGATGCACTTTTTGAATTATGCGAAATTCTAGCACCGCGTCTTACTACTCGTTTGGTGTATATGCTTAAACACTAGCTAAACTAATGGATTAGGAATTGGGATGCTTGAATTTAGAAGAAGTGAACCCATATTTGTGTGGAAGGAGAGTAGAAAACCATTTAGGAACAAAACACCCCTAGTTCACCCGATCAAGATTCGAAACTCAATCTCTCCATCCTCTGAAATCTAATACAACACGAAACTAACGCGTTAGTTAACTACGCCACTGAGGCGGGTATTGAATACTGAAGAGAAAAGATCTGAACTGTTTTTTATATAATTGACAGGTCTCTTTGATAGTTGCTCGTCAAGTTCATAACGGGCCGTTAACATTAACCCACTGGAAAGATTATAAAAATGACTTGGTAGTGCTTTGAGATTAAAAAAAAAATAGAGTACACCGCAAATATATTTTCCCTCTTTTATCTTAAAATATAAATTTACTACGAGCTCTTAATATTTGTGAGATGAAATAATAGGTATATACATTTTTGTAGAAACACCATACTAAATTTCATAAATTATATACTATACAATTTTACTTCCTCTATGGCATTAGGAATTAGAAACCCTGTTAAATAAAAATTGATAAAATCAAATTATTGTTGTCAGGCAAAGAACATTAGATTCAAATTCATTTTCAAAGATTTGAATTAAAAAGTATATATTATATTATTTTTCAAAATTTATTGGTTTCATACAAATATATTTCAATTAAAAGATATTTATCTTTAATATTACTTTAACTCTACAATGATTAGTTATTTCATATCTCAAATTGATGAAGGGGAAACAATCAAAATTGGAAAATCTTCCTTAAATATTATTATTATTACTATGGTTTAGAGGCCCATCGACACATCGAGATCATTAGGGCCTTGAAATTTATTGGATACATAATAAAATCCCCATAGGGGAGAGACATAATCATTCACCTGCAGAATGTACA
>CABFOV010009369.1:0-19724 GCA_902141375.1 Timema poppense
TTTGTTATTTACCTTTGTTATTTACCGACATAGACAAACAAAAGTTATTAATTTGTTCAATAAACTTCGTAAAATCAACAACAGCCTGTGTCTTTGCTGTCCCAAAATTTAATAGTAGTGACCTAAAATTTACTTTGTTATGGTACCGACTATACATGGCCGCACCTGTTTAAAATATTGCACTGGTATTCCACCAATCGTGTAGGTCCTTGGCGTAGTGATATGGAAATGTTTGTTTACTTAAGGTCTCAGGTTAGGCTGATCAATAATATCAGAATAACTGCTTTATTGTAAACGCTGGCTGGAAGCCACTAATTCCAACATATTTGAATATCATTATTTAATAAGTAATAATAAGTGTTATCAAACTAGTCTAATAAATAATACTTCCTTAAGGATTACTGTACAATTTGTGTTTTTGTTTTATGGTTGTGGCAACAAGAGATGGTATAGTAGGGTCTAGATAAAACAAATTAAAAAGTATTATTCATATTTGTGTCTTATTGTAACTAGCCACAAAAATAAATACATATTTTGATAACTTAGAAAAAGAGCCATTACAAAATATTAGTTACAAAATAAAACGATTTTATATTGTAAACAGCGCATGAACACCACCGAAGACAGTTTGTATGTCGTCATCTACTGCCATTGTTTCAGCTGGTTTGCCATCTTAGTTTATAAAAAGAACACAGCATTTTAGAAACTCTTGTTTGAAAAACACTTTTAAGTGAACCATTTCCACAAAAAAAAGAAACACCCAAACTGTTGTTTTCAAAAGTTTGTGTTTAAAGAAAAAAAAACCAATAAAAGTAAATTGTTTGTTGCGAAAGTTTTGACTACCAAAAATAACCCAACAAATAGTCTCGCAAATGTGGTTTGGTGAATGGAGCGACCTAAATGGTAGCTTTCCTTCAGTGTCTTAAATAGGGCCTAAGTTACAAGTTTTTGATGTAATCATTAGGTACCTATTTTGATCTTGGTCACATAACGATTGTTAAAGATATTTTTCATTGTTCTAGTCCTACTAATGGTTTGGAAAATATTAACTTAAGTGTATGGTATGCCAAAAGGTTTTATTTCAAAGTTTTACACCACTAAGCAATCATAAAATACAATTCTAACCATGAAAATATGTTTATGAAAGTTGTTTTGACAAATATTTATTCATTTAGAAGGCCTACTCATGAGATTTGCGAGGCTTTTGTTTTTCCAGTAGTTCTTGTATTTGTACTTCTACATCATCAATAAGTTCTTGTGAAATGGAATATTCTACTCCACATGCTGCTTCAATTTCACGTATTTTCACATATGACTTTATTTTATCACGCAGAAATTCTATTTGCTGTGATTCTAAAATTTCTTTATATTGTTTTAATCTTTGTTCTTTCAAATCATTGCAATATTTTTCAGTCAATTTACACAAGGAGTCCTTTCTAGTTACTCGCCGATACTCGTTTGGAGGTGGATGATAAACAACATCAAGTTTATCGAGCAACCATTCATAACGTTTGTAATCCCACCGTCGAAGGTATTTCAAGAACTTTTTCCTTTTATCAATTAATTCCTTAAGACGGACATTGAGTCTCTTGTTCCTGGGAAATTGTTCATAGAGTTCTTGCCAATTACGAATGATTGAAGTCATTGAAGCAATTCTCGACTCCATAGAACCAAAATCCAAGTGATGTCTTTGAACAGTGCAAACCATTTCATGCCTCAACACTTGAGTACTGTATTTTCTTGGTAAAAAACCTAAAGAAAACATTTTTTTTACCATCTCATCTGCATCTAAGAGTTCTTGAGAATCAGAAAACTGAAGAGGGAAACCTTTACAGTCAACATTACCAAGTTTTTGTAAATCACCACTTTTTTCAGGTTTTTGACATGGAATTTTTTCAGGTCTAATCCACTTTATTTTAAGATTTGATTTAAATGCATATTCTCGTAACGAGGTATTAATATTATAACTTGATGGACTACATAAGTTTTTAGTTAAATAAAAGCCAAATTTCCACATCTTTATATCAGAGTCATATAAATATTATTCACAGATCACAATACTGAATACGTTTGGAAACTATATAATATTTTCTTCAGCCTAAAAGCGTTGTTGGTATTTCTCCGCGACACTAGCGGTTATTAGCCTTTTAAACAGCGCTGTGTGTCATTTTATGGACCCGCCCCTGTGGCTCAATCAATAAAGATGTATCTGCATTGATTACCGAACTGAAGAAAACTGCTATTCTACTATACTATTAGTTGACTAATGTATCGCATAAGACTCATTAAATATAAAATGTACTTAAACAGTAAAATTAATTTTCAACTATAACTTATCAGTTTGAAAACGCAGCATAATTGATGACATATAAACAGGACCACCCTCAGCAGACGTGGGGCCGTGGGTAAACTACGTTTGTGGTGGACCAAGTTATTAGCCTCAACCCCCCTCACCCTGCTCCAGAGTTTTTTTTAAATACCATTATAGTAGTTTTCAACATTAAACCCATTTTCAAAACTCATTGCATTTACAATACATTACTACAAACACTAAATACGACACAAGACCACACTCCAAGTAAAATTCTAGGCATAGCACAATAAATAGATCATTCACGTGTGTGACTTAAAAGTGCATGTTAAAATTTACTATAGTTAACTTACAATGTAAAAAGTGAAAGCTAAACAATCAACGTCTTAGGAGAGAGTCAAACCAGAACCTATAACAAATAAAGTTATTTTTTAAAGAACAAGAATTCAGAAACCCAAAAAATAAATTGCTCAAGGCTAATCGTGCATGTTATACATTGTTAATGGGCTAAATTGAGCTCCAAATGAGTAATTATGTTTTTTTAAAAATTACAACCTCTAAGAAAACCTTCCCCTCCTAAAACACATATATATCTGCACAATATGCAATAGGTCAGAAGGGCTTGAGAGAGCTCAAAGAGGCAAGACCTATAGCTCTATACGAGGTCAAATACAACAGCTCGATGATAAATAATATGTACTTGAGTCTGTTTAACACACTAGATATGAAACTCCAAGAAAAATAATACTCTTATCGTCTGTAAACCATGTATGGCAGAAAAAGACAGGAATAGGGGAGAGAGAAAAATAAATAATTCACACATGGATAGCACAGTTATTATTCACACTTAAGGTTATCCACAAATTTTATTTTTCATCCTATCTAACAGCTAGAAACTAAACATAGGTATTGGCAGTAGCACGGATTTAAATCCCAGCTAGTGACATTTTACGTGTCTTTTTTACTAAATGTCATGAACGATATTAACATGGAGATTAATAATAACAGTTATATTAATAAGCAGTATGTTATTCGACCCACCAAATAATTCATAAATGAAAATATACCAATTAATTTATTTGTAAAATTAATTTATTAGGTACTCTAAGATTAATTACATTAATGATTATATACCACTTGTACAACCCAGCTCTCACTCAATTTAGTTACAGCCACAATAAACTAAAAAAAGAGAGGGGTGATAACTAAAGGAAAACATTTGCAGGTTAATTAAATATTTGAATTTTATTCAAAGTAACAAACAGTATTAAAACAAGTTGCATGGCCTTACAGGCCTTATTGAAGTATGTTGGAAAAGAAACTAAATCTCAGCAAATTATTACATGGGCAGTTCATTTCAAAAGTTTTTATAATTATATAATATAAAATAGTCTAGAAGAGACCAATGGCATACACAAAATAAATGCTATTATTTAAAGAACTTTTTAAATGATATACAAGTTTCTATTTAACCACAGTGAATTAAGATCAAATAAAATCAAAAGGAACAAAAGTTTAAATGATTAAATATTACCAAAATTGCAAATAGCTTAATGAGCCTTTTTTAAATAGTTTACAACTTGTCAAATTCCCACCAGTTTTAAATTTAGGAAATAAAATATATTCAAATATCGCATAAGATATTTACTTAAAGTGTTAACTTCTAAAAATATATACAAGATCACAAAGAGCTTAATGAGCCTCTTTTAAATGATAAACAACGCGTCAGATTCATACCAGTGAATACAGACAAATCAGTTTTAAATTTATGGAATAAATTTAAATTTAAATATCGCACCAGATATTTACGTTAAAGCGCAAAGGTTTGACTTTCCGACCAAGCTCAAAACTTCGCGGGACAATTACCCTCGTCACTTTTAAATAATTAAACAAAACTCCCACATTTTAATTTTTAATATTAAAATAGAAAAAGTTACGTTAAAGAACTTGTAATTTTGCCTAAATGAATCAGCGAATATTAAAGTCATAACCATACTAAACAACAAAAAAGAGTTACTTTAACATTAACTACAAAGCAAAGCAATCTTCAAAATAATTAACAAAAGAAACATTATCAATATAAAGAATTTAAATTAGTGATAACCACAAAAGCAAAATATATATATATATATTTAACCTAAATATTGCAAAATATAAAAATAACAAAAAAATGTGGCTATCTCTTTAACCCAAGAAAATACAAAAATACTAGTGCCCAAGTGGCAACAGGAAGCCTTTAGTGCTCCATGACAGAATTTACGTTTGAAATTAAGTTTTTAGCAAAACATTACCAATGCCTACACTGACAGATTTCCATAACAAACTAAACCAAAGTATTTTAAGAAATTCAAACCCATCACAGTAATTTATATTTTATAGATTTAAACAACGATATTATAAGCCATCCTGGCTAAATAACGTCCTAATCCTGAACAGGACTTCTCGTGGAAGTGGCCATAGTATTAGTCCTCGATATTGTCTGTGGTCCCTCGTTATATAGGTCTAGTTGCAGCGTGGGAAGTTGGGAGTTCTCCTTTGTTATTACGTCATTCACAAACATCTGTTGGAAAGGCTTCGTTGTATTCGTCACGAAGGCCAGGTTCTTGTTGTCTTCATCATCTGTCACTGCATTCGACTCACAGGACAAGCAGGTGTAGAGCTATGTTTGTTAGGTCACGTACGTGAATACAGGTTTCCAACATATGAGTGGTCTTCTAATAGTACAGTACTGGCCAATCAGAGCATTGCCGGCTTTCTTCGTTGGAACATAAGGGTGTCACACAATCGTAACGTGTTTTGGGCTTCTCTTCATTCTAGCATTCGTGGTGAACAGGCTGGACTTGTACGTCAGTCTACTTCAGGCAGAAATACGCGTGAGTAGAGACCTATATACAAACAGTATGATCGTGATGTTTAATAATACTGGATGTCTATGAGTATAAGATTATTTGGGGTAATATTTTAAAGCTGTGAGGTTCTAATGGTATTTCTATTGCAGGATGTCTATGAATATTAGCTTGTTCCGGGCGGGTAGTAACATTGTCATACTAGCAGTCCACGTTAATGTTACACAGTCAACGTAAAAATGTTACTGATATTCCAAATAATAAAAATGTGGATCTTTGTCATAGACGTCAATACTTATTATTAGAACCAGTGAATAAATGTAAAACAGAAAATAGTAATCAAAATAAACAATTGAGATACACATCTTATTGTTATACTCGCGAGAATATTACTCTGATAATGCTATTTATATGACTTGCTCACAAATCATTAACGACACTGTAATTTAGTCACTCGTTTTCTTAACTATCCAGCCCGTGTGGACCAATGTTCGGGATTGGCGGCTGAGGAATCCCTATTTGTAAACAACCGGGAGGTCCACTGAATTAAGCAACTCAGACTTAACTATTATTTTTTGTATCACACGCACAAAAAGAGGACACTGTTCGGTCGCTTCATTTTAGATAAACAAAACAAAACCTACAGGCCCATGGCAATAGAAAATGAGCATAGCAAAATGCAAAGACATACATACATACATACATACATATATACATACATACATACATACATACATACATACATACATACATACATACATACATACATACATACATACATACACACATACATACATACATACATACATACATACATACATACATACATACATACACATACATACACACACATACACGCACACACACACTTAAACTTTCAATATCTACCATTTATTTTAAAAAGCACATTTGTCGGCGCCGACAGCTAAAAATAATTAAATACTCACTCTGGTAAACTTGTCGGTGCAGGGTACCAGTGCGAACCTGCTTTCACTATGAATGGTCCCATTTGTAAATACACTGTCATAATGAGCTGATACAGGAAACCTGCTTTCTTTCTGTGCACATCTTAGATCACAGTATGCTCAATAGTCACTAATTTCAATATGTCTAAGCTAAACAAATCCATACTCAAGTTCAGTGTTTCATGAGCAATTTTTTTTTTTTTTAATCTTGGTAATCGGACAGGGTTACCTTCATCCAACCAAAAAAACTTTAGGTTTAGCTTATAATAATAAAAGGAAGTGTTTGTCTGCGTGTGTTTGTTAGTGAGCGATGTCCAGCACGCAGAGATCTGATTTTTTTTAACATAGGTCAACGGAAGGGTGCACCTTGAAGCCTGATTTTAAAATTTTTAATTAGGCTAATTTTTAACAAATATTTGAGAAAAATATCTTTCATATGGTTTATAATTAAGTTTCAGAGATACAGGCACCAGTGGGTCACAGGCAACGCAGTGCAGGATTGCTAGTATCTAAATAAAAGTGATAACCTAATCACATCCACCAAATCAAAATTCTTATCGTAAGCCATTTTAAAAGTCCAATAGTATCACTTCTAGTATTGTGAATGGTTTGTTGAAGTCCTTGTTCATACTTTTACCCAAACTTTCTTGCTTCACATAATTTGGAGTGGCTCATTGGAACTGGAACATATTTAACCGGGGTTTAGATTGATTCTGGATATTCTCTAGTAAAGTGTGTTAAGTCAGACAAAGAAACTGTCCCTTTTAGTTAATAGTCTAATGTGTTAAGTTGCTTATAATAGTCTTAAATTATTGCCAATAAGTTCGTCTCTTATATGTTTAAATATTCGCAGCAAGAGATTTTCGAAGAAGCCTCCTAAGCCCTGAATCCGAGAATATTTATAAATATTAAATGCTTTTATAAATCATTTGGAGTAGTTTTATTGTAATTAAGAGATTTAACTGTTGCAAATGGTATTGAAGCTATTATTTATATGTTTTTTAAATTGTTAATTTTGTGTGTAACGGTAAATCTTTTGAATATTAGGCTTAAGTCTGAAGCTTGGTCTTAAAAACTAGCATATATATTTGACACATCTTCAATGCTAAATATTTTAATTATACTTAATATTATTTAAATTTCTATTAACAATATTTGTGATGTGTGGGAAAGAAGGGGGGGAGGTAAAATACCCTGTTTTTCCCTCTCCCCCTTGGATGCAACCCTGCTTACTGCAAAATATATGTGTAAATATCTTAGTAATAAATTAATGACGTAGCGATAGCAAAACAATATCAGTGCCCGGAAGCCCGACTTGAGGTACTTCCCTGTGTTCTCACCCAGAGTCCAGCCCAGAGCGTCCTCACACCCCGGCAAACCCAGAACTCGTATTTTTGAACGATTCTGCAGTCACACCGTCCCGTCTACACACTAGAAGCCCGGCGGTGAGCCCCATCAAGAAAGTGGTATTTCGACGAGAGGATGAATCAACGATGGAAGAACCGAATAACCGCCAGCTCTTAAGGGCAATACAAGAGTTGTCACAAACATTTAAAGAACGTATTCGCAAAGTGAAAGCCGTGGTCAACTCTCCTGAAAGCAGACCAAGGACAACGGGAGGAGACTCTCAACCAACAGCAGAGGCCTGGTTGTCCTTAATTCCACCGGACACGGCATCGCTGGACGTCGAAGAAACCCAAGCTTTAAGACTCGCCCTCGCACTCAAGGCAAAAGGCCTGGAGCTCCCGGCTGGAAGAGACAAACATCAAGTGAACTTCTTATTAGCCATAGCTTCACACTACAGGGACCTGACACCGGAATTGAAGAGAATCCTTATGCACCGCATTAACGTGCTTTACTCTGAACTTACCCGAGGATGGCCTACAGCCATTGCAGCGGCGGTGAACGACTCTCCGGGGGTTTTTCCGCCGGGATTCATACCACCGCCACCGCTGCAACCAATGTGCACCAGAGGACGCCCAACTTCCCGTCGACTGGAGGTGGAAGACGATACAACGGTCGTCAATCACGAGGAAGAGGCCAGTGGCGATAAGAAGAATAGTCAGAAGACGCCCTTGATTAATATGTACTATGCTTCAAGTTCCTCATGTATGCTTGTAACAATGGGATAATCTCCCGTATGTTAGTCAGAATTTACGCATCTAAATAGCTTCTGAAACATAAATTCTCAAGTTGGGAGACTCGTTTGTTTCCAAGCAGTATTGTGTGAGATAAGTTAGGCTTTAAGAAATAGTTTTAATTGCAATGTGAGTTGGACAATCCACCTAATTCCCTCTTACCAAGATCTGATGGACGCTTGATCGATATATCACTTCATTTTACTCTTATTGTGATTGTTTGCTCTGAGTATTGCTAACTGTGTGCTTTTAATTACACTAGGCTAATTGAATTGGATCTGTCTCTCTTATGCATTCAGAAATGTGCTCATACCACTATTAGCACTAAGATTAATATTAACTTAAATTTCTAATCATGTAGATATCATTACAATTAGAAGACCACCTATGTGATCTAGTGCTCATAGGTTTTGGCTACGTACTCAGAGGTCCCGGGTCTGATTCCCGGCACGTCCAGATTATCTGGGAAGCACTGGTTCTGGAACGGGTTAGATTCAGCCTAGGGTGGATAAATGAGGAGCTACTAAAATAAAATAGTAGTGGCCCCGGTATAGGAATCCGAGCTTAGTGGCTGAAGTCATCATTGTGCTGACCACATGACACCCTCTATCCGCAAGATTTGGAACTAATTCACCAAACAGTTTGGTAGCCACTTGGTAGGTATAGCCTGAATGTAGGCTGACACCATGGAGTTACTTTTATTACATTTTGAGTGGATGGTAATCATCGTTATGGATAAGTAAAAGAAGAGAGAATATGGGAGTGGAGGAGGGGAGCTAAATTTCCTAAGATAGCATACATTTAAAGGAAAATAATAAATGTTCGAGAACCACTGTTCTATATAGACACATCTTCAAATACATCCCTTGAAATAATCCCTTGACGTTCTTGGACAACGGTGGTTGAGGGTCCTCGGCCCCCAAATCTCCGTTGCAACTTTTAGAAGTACAGCATACCTATTAATTTTTCTCATAATACGCCACTGTAAATAGGTGACGTCCTCCAATCCATGAGCCTATTATTTGTATAGCAGGGTTTGTCTTGTAGGACAAGTATTAAGTCGTTTTCTAAGCTTGTGTCGTTTTTTCTCCTTCAACTTCTTCCGGAGGATGCGCTCTCTTAGAGCGTTTCGTGTCATTTAACTCTACTGGTTTAACAACTATTTTGAGACAATACGAAATGGCTCAATATGTTTAAATTATCCATCTGGTGTGTGGCAAACATAAATATACATTCAAAATTATATCGTGTCAGTGATTTAGGAAAATAATTGACAAGCCCATAATTTTTTCCAGCCGATATTGGCACAGAAAAACTATAAGTTATTTTTAATGGGAACAGTATGTGTAGTTCAAATCTAGAAAGAAACTTGATCAATTTGATAGAGCCAGTAGTAGTTCGGTCATTTGTGTTGGCAAAATCTCAGCGCACATGCAATGTTGCAATTCCTTAAGCCCGGGGTGACACATACGTTTAGTATCTCTCTAAATTTGTATTCATTTATTTACGATGTGGTCAGAAGCCCCTAAACCCACGGGTGTCCAAGTGCAGTATCCTGGATTCACAAATGTTCTTTTTTAAGCCTACACACACTTAATATTCTAGAAAAAAAAATTCCAAGGTTGGCATGCTATCAAGTTTGTTTAGATTAAAATTGGGTCTGGAACACAGTTTGTCATTTTTAGATGACATGTTTTAAATAGAATTTATATATATTAAATATATTGTCATATTGTGGCAATTTGGTATTGTATAAACAAGGATGTTCAGAATAATTTTCCGCCAACAACAAAATCACATCCGAAGACCATGTCGGCGCCATTTCTATTATTTACTCTACACATAGTCTGAGCAGGCATTGATTGGTCGAATTACACAAACTAGTGTCGGAACTAGTACGAAAATAGCGCATGTTCTATCCTCACAACTAGTATGGTAGCCAGTACCAAGTGGCAGAACCAGTATACTTTTTGTGATTCACACGACGCTAGATGATGACGTGCTAGCTATCACACTTGATTTCAAGTACGAGCTAGTGTCGTGTGATACGGGCTTTACTCTATTATCTACATGTGTACATGTGTTTATAATGTATAGGCCTACTGAGCTGACAGAAGAATTCTACAGCCACATAACCGTTTATTCTAGGGGAAAAGAAGATATGTGCAGGGTGATAATATCCAACTTTTAAACCAGATATAACCAGTAGTCTAGCATTAAACCGTTAGAGAGCAATCTAAACATAAAAAGAAGAATCACGTTATAAGTTATGACAAAAGATGGCAGTAACAGAAATGAATAATTTTAATTGTATCGCAAATAATAGTTAATCCATTATTTATGATATTAAATGAAAAACTAACGTAAATAATAATGTTTATGTAAATAATAATTTTTATTTGTTCGTTATTATGAATTGGGTGTAAAAAGAAACCCTACATATGTGTAGAATCTTGTGTGACCTAGATATGTCATAATTATAAAATTATATATATTTAAAGTTAGATATTATTCCTCTATACTATCGCCATGTTTAAGGCGCCACAGTTGCTGTATTTGACTCTGCTGAATGAGCACACATGGTGGGTATCATAGTGCTATATGTCTATAATGACGTGTGGAACCTGGGTCTGCCGTTATTATCGAATTATATGTATTTAAAGTTAGATATTACTCCTCTACTCTAACGAGCTACTCTTACATTATAGTATAATAGCGAGGATGGGGAGATTGGGGCTTGATCCCAGTTGGGTGCACCGGATGTTTTTTCCTAGATGGTTCCCCACTATCTCTCAACAAAATGCTGGTGCTCTTCCTCTTAAAATACACCTTACTTATCCCTAAGGCTTCTTATATTAACCACGTAACGCTTTTGGGGGTTTTAGCTTTAATTTCTACATGATGGATGTTACATGAAGAGGGGTGTACATTAAGTTACAGTGTTACGTAACACATTTCTTGTATGTTTTGTTTGTTATTTTTAGAATGCTTTGAGGAGATGACGCTGTTTGCCCATGACTACGAACGCCAATAAAGTATATTCCTTAGTACAATGCGCATTACAGTGGCTTGTTACTCACAAGTAGTACGATTCACCTGTCATAACAGCTTCGTGACTGGTTGAAATTGGTCATGTGACTCCGCCTCCTCGCTCTCTGATTGGTTGTTGGTTTTCCCCCTCCCCTCCGCCCCTCTTTTCCCTTGTTCCATACCCTTCCCCCCAACCCCGAGCTTCCTTGTGTGACAACATGTGACGCGGTCACCGTGACTATTCTGGTAAACATCCTTATGTGACGTGGTCTTGACCTTGAACATGCCCATGCCTGTTGATTGGTAATTAATTGTCGATTAGGCGCGTTGTTGTTATCACCAACTCTGTCCTGTTGGTTTTACCCCGGGCATCACCATGCCTGTTGATTGCCGTTCAGGTGGATGTATTTTTAAACCAAAAACTAGTCTCACCACCAAGCAACACGTATGCCTATAGAGCCTATATTGAGACGCTGCTCAATTACAACAGTGAAGCCAAAAGAACGCATTTGACTTGCGGTCTGTGGTTCGCAGACAGTCCCGGAACCTTTGAGGAGGCTAACGCCAACAACCAGGGATTTGAGGCCCGTCGCAGTCTCACCACAAAAAGTAAGACGGTGGATCTTTTGGGGTATCTACACGGTGACGTGTTTAACCAAGAGAAATACCTTTTGAACGGTACCGAACTCAGAGTCAGGTTGGTCCGTTCCAGAGACGGGTTTAGTCTTATGGCTGTCCCTGAACTCCCTCACTTTAAGGTTCACATCGTTAAATAAAGTTCTCAAAAAGAAGTTAGTGTGAAATGGAACGAAGCAAAAGCACGTCATTCCTCATGATAAATGTTACGTAACAGTATGAGAGGAATTTTTGCGTAAAATGTGTACATACGGGGAGGGTGGGGTCGTAAAGATAAGAAAATCGCGTTATGAGGTTTATGGATGACCCCTAACACATTGTCATAATTAGTACACAGGCGTATAACCCGAAGGGTTGGTAAAATGAAGTTCTTAAAGTAATACTCGTCCAGGATATCCACCAATTCACACTATTAGGGAAGAAATGGGGAAATATATTTTAGAGTAAATGTAACAGCATTTATGTGTAGAACGTGTGAAAAACAAGTTTACACAATGTGCCTCCACAAGACTCGACCGGAATGCTAGCTGTTACCTCTCAGTCACCACAAAACCAAGCCATACGATGTTGAAACCTTAGCCCACATCTCTAAATAGTCAAGTTGAAACTCACTTGTATGCATATACATTCATTATTCTTTTAAAATTAAATGGTTAAATTGACATTCATTCTAATATAACTTGTTGCACTTTTCGACCATACATACTGAATAATAATTTAGGAGCACAGGATGATGAAAATATATTTTCATTTAACTCACCAATATTCAAGTGTATAGTGGATGTAAAAATAACAAAAAGCTTAAAAACGCACATTACATTCGACCGGAATTCAAACCTAATCCAAACTTCCTGGCTAGGCCAGTCAAATTTGTAAGCATAAACCTATTACGGGCTGAAGCTTGGTTCAACCTATTTATAGAACTTTTATGTATACACAGTTTAAGTTTAAGTCATCATGTGGTATGTTGGAAAATATGAAAAAATAAATATTGTATCTGAATAGCTCTCCCCTATTTCCTACATACCACAGAACTAATATGCATACTAGATTTACGAATAATTATAGTTTATTTTCAAATCAAATTGAGATACGACATTAAACGCTGGAAATGTGGCCAAAGCCGGTCCCAAGCCCGGTCGAGAACAGCCCCCGATTGGGTATTTTAAAAAGCAACTTAGAAAGTTACTATTGATACGTATATTATTTATACTTGTGAGTAGCATCGTTAAAAGGAGATTTTTTCCACGTCCACTTTCACTTGAAGTTTGATTTATAAATTCTAGAAATAGCTTGTGTAGGGAAGATTTAGAGTACTCTTTAGCAATGCCATTGAAAGCCGTTAGCAGGACCACCAACGGCCGCTAGCAGCCCCAATGACGGCCAATAGCAGCACCACCAACGGCCTCTAGCATCCACACTGACGGCCATTAGCAGTGCCAAAGACGGCCGTTAACAGCACCCAATTAAGAGCACTACCAAAGAGCAATAGCAGCACTCCATTAGTAGTGCCGCCGACAGCCATTAGAAACACTATCAACGGCAGAAACTGTGGCACCTTAAACGGTTGGTCGCACAGTGCTAATTTCAAGTCAAATATATGTTTGAAGGCATATATCCAAAATAACGGCAGAACCAGGATCCACACTTATGCAGGGTTATTATAGACATATAGAACTATGATCACCACCATGTGTGCTCATGCCACATATTCAAATACAGAAACTGTTGCACCTTAAACGGGCGGTCCTGCAGTGCTAGTTTTGAGTACAATATGGTTTATATTCATTGTAACGGCAGAATCGGAATCCACTTTTATGTAGGGTCGTTGGATACATGTTGAACTATTATTCCCATCGTGGGTCCTAGCTCCGCAGATTCAAATATAGAAACTATGGTACCTTAAACTAGCGTCCTATAGCTCTGTATTAGGTTAATATTGTTTAAAGGCCAGCTTTTCATAATATTCTTGTGATCCTAGTGCATTCTATGAACTGTTTTTAAACTAATATTTGACTCTAGTGCTCTCTATGCTATTTTTTAAAACTAAACATATACTCTACTGCCATCTATTAGAAAGTTTGGAACTAAATTTTTACTTGGTTCCATTTATTTTTCTAATGTTGGTTAAAAACTGTTAGTTTATTGTGGATGTGGCGGACTTCTGGGAGTTTGTATACTGTTTGGTTTTGTTTAGAGTTTTACTCATACTTTTATCTATGGTTTTACTGTTATTGTTGTTAGAAATTGATCCATGTGTGACTGTCACAAGTTATTTAAATTAAGAGCCTAAACGACTTCTACTGTAACTTTTTTTTAAAAAAACCTACAAAACTTTTGAACAAACTACAATGACGAGCAAAAAAATAAAGTTAAAAAAGTCATTTGGATTGAATAAAATGAAATGGAAAAAAAACTTATATGAAAACTTTGGTTTTCCTGACAATTACACTGACATAACATTCCTTGATGAATTACAGAAAAATGTGAATGTTAGGACTATATCCAAAACTACTGCTATATTAGGCGCAGGTTTAGTAACTCAGGAAGTTTGCGTCGTGGTTCTTTTTGTGTTGTTATTTGTTTATCTTTACAACAATTGGACAGAACCCACGTTTGTATTTTTAAATAGTTGTATATTAATCTCGTTTGTGTATATCTTTTATACTGCCGTATTTATAAAGAGAAAAATAAATTACAACAATCTTGTGAAAGACTTAAGAACAGTGTCAATATTTTTGGTGTTTGGCTATGTTCTCTCACCTATTCTTAAAACATTAACAGATACGATTAGTACAGATACAATATTTGCAATGTCAACATTTATGATGGCAATGCATTTAATTTTCTTCGACTATAATGTTCCAGCTGCTATTGTATCGAGTTCACTATCTTTAAATGCTGCCATATTCGCTTCTGTTTGCTTAGCATCACGCTTGGCCTCTCCTTTTCATGCGTTTGCTTTGTTGACCTCTGCAGTAATGTGTTTTGCATTGTTGCCCAAACTCTTGGGTGAATGGAGGCAATCCATCATTGCTCTTGCTATCACAATTATTGTGACAACGTGTATTCTTTGGACTGTGTCGTTTACATTGACAATTTTATTTATCTTGGTTGTATTATTTATTACAATTTTATGTCCACTTTGGTTTTTACAGTGGCAAAGCCATAAAGATAATATATACGGACCATGGGATGAAGCAATTGTACAAGACACTGAATTGAATTAAAGAAAATACACATTTGGAAGCATAAATAAAAAATGTAATATTCATTTACTGAATAGTAAAGTTAAGCTTATAGGCTGGGCTGGGCTGGGCTGGGCTGGGCTGGGCTAGGCTGGGCCTGATGTGGTCTGGTCCATGGATTCAGGGCTGTTTCTTTCAATCCTTTATTTTACTACTTCTCCATAAATAGCTTAAGTATATTAATTAGTAATACAAAATTTACTGTAGTAAAATAATCCACTACAGATTACTTCATGGGAACTTTGTCATTATGAATGTATATTTAAATAAATTTGTCGATACAAATTACAAATAACATATTGCTCCTAAAGAATAAAAAAAGTATAAGATTAAAATGATATCGTTAAGTTACCAAATATTGTTGTAATATTAAAAGTTTTTATTTTGAGGCAGCAATCAGATTCTGTAGGCCTCCCATTTTTTTTTACTGAAAACTCCGATTCCACCCAAAATTTCTTCCAACTAACCAGCCCTGCACAAATCTCACATTTTTCAATCAATAAACTACTGAATGTCATATCTTATTTAAAAACAACACATAAGCCTAAGCACCAAAATGTTAAAAATGGTGTCATGATTGACCTAGGAAATCACCGTGTTGNAACTCCGATTCCACCCAAAATTTCTTCCAACTAACCAGCCCTGCACAAATCTCACATTTTTCAATCAATAAACTACTGAATGTCATATCTTATTTAAAAACAACACATAAGCCTAAGCACCAAAATGTTAAAAATGGTGTCATGATTGACCTAGGAAATCACCGTGTTGGTTAACATTGGTGTGACCTGGTGTGGACCTTCCACTTACACTTATCATTATGTTTGGTGCCTAGTGTTGATTATAAGGGCACGGCCACACTCGCACAACCTAGGCCTGGCTATTGTCCGTGCAGTCCAGTAACGGCTTTGCTGAGATCCAAGATAGGTAGATACTTAGAACGTAAGAATAAAGGAGATGAAAATGTTCAATGCAGCTTCCTATATGTGAGCGATGTTTATCACATGGTCATTCACACAAACTATTCCAAATGGGGTGACCTGGTGGACTAGAAATAAGGTGTCAAGACTTCAGTACCGGAGGGTCCAGGGTTCAATCCTCGGTCCCGGCACAGATTTATCTAATTGCCAAACGCTTCCTTCACTTCTGACAAGACTTCTTGTGAATGTGTGGAATGCCAGGCCTCCACCATGGTTCGGATTCCACGTTAAACTGTAGGTCCTCCATTTCATCTCACAATCACCTAACATTACACATTAGCATAAGTGTATAACCCGAACGGGTAGTATGATGCGGTGATACTACTACTAATAATAATAATAATCACCATCATCCAAATGTCAAGGATTCACCCAGACAGATGTAATTACTACTTCCTGGTGTCAAGTTATCCTTTTGACATGATATGTTTGTTGGCTAGAGCATACTTTATACAGATTGATTCAAAATATTGTAGAGCTTATAACCAGATCCACGCCTGTGGGTGCGATATTTAATACCACTACAAAAATGCAGGTATATTGCCTTATAAATTCTACGTTCAACCACATCCTATTAGCATAATCGCGTGTGATTTGATAGGCCTATCAGTTTTTATAACTATCCACAAGAAAGAGTCGGAAGCTCATAAATATACATGAACATGTGCTTTCCATTGTATCAGCAGTTAAGGAGGTGTGTTCTGAAGAAAATGGTGAATATATGTCACTTTTTACCTTCTCAGACTGTAGCGTGTCAATCATGTAAAGTTGACACTCACACAATTAGGCTACGCAAAAATACGAAATTATAATAATCCAAAGAAGAGTATTAGGTTTGAGATATTTAATAATAATATCTATCAAAACCTACTGGAAGCGTACTGGGCCCTTAACCCAGAGGTCCGTGGATCAAAACCATGCTCTGCTACCAGTAGGTTTTGAAGGATATTATTATTAAATATCTCAACTCTAATCCTCTTCTTTGAATTCTGCCAATATAATTATTATAATTTCGTATTTTTATGTAGCCTAATTGTGTGAGTGTCAACTTTACATGATTGACATGTTACAACACCCCTCAGAGAAAATTTGTGATCATCAAAAAAAGTTGAACTTGGAATGTTTATGGGTGTGGATGTTTCATGACTCCCTGAACCCGGAAAAGTAGCCTATATTTCGCAATGGTTTTTGTCTGTCTGTTACCGGGACGAAACCAGATTACCGATCGGGTTTAAACTTGATGTCTAGCGTTCTCATAAGGTTCTCCAGAGGAGTTTTTGGAATCATGTACATAACCCTAAAATAATTAAGATTAGGCTGGTTTACATGGGTGAAAATAGAAAAAAACATCACTTCTCTAAACTTTGTATAAGCGGAAATGTCAAATTTTAATCATAGCTCGGTGTTTTGAGTTATAAAATAACTTGGCCTATCATTACAAAGTTTTAGTACTATTAACTATTTTATTTCAAATATATTTTCATAAAACCAATAGTTTTTGAGATATTGGCAAATATACTTTTTAAATTGAGTTCTGGGAAATGGATTGTTATGCTCTTTGGTGGCCAGAGATGTTACTAGTTGAGTGTTTCTCAACAATGTCAATTATTTCGTACCATATTTCTTAGACAAAGGAGCAACAAAGTCTGTGTGGGGCTGCGGATCTTTTGGTCATCTTTTAACACACAATATGAGATAACGCCACTCGTGTCTGAAATATTGCAGTCACGCTTGTTAGGCCATCGCCTCTCCCCAAAACAAGGCTTCGTGTGCCGACACCCTGGTCACAAGTATGGCCGTAGCACCAATCTTCGGACAAAAACCTTACTATTTCAACCAAACAAAACATGGAGGCTAGCCATCAGTGTGATTTGATTTTAATTCAAATACCCTTGTTTACTTTCTACCATTGTTGCAAACAATTAAATAACTACAACCTGGGTCGATGGTCATTCAACTCAAATATTACATTAATGAATAGTCAAAATGGAAGATAAATGTTTTAAGAGAGGTTATAAACATTTATATTCGACTGTTGAGCTTGGCGAAGAAATCTCAATCCAAATTAAACAAATCTCTGCAGGTTGAAGCTTAGAGTGATCAAAGTTCATTAATATTGGTGTTATCAAAGCTAGCAATCAGGCTGCCAGGCTATGATAACAGTTGAAACTTGTCTAGAATATAATTAAATATATAAAAACATATTCCAATATGACTGAGTTTAGTTTTCTTCATTTCAAAATTTGAACTATGGATACTTTGTGCCAATTAAGCCAGTATAGGATTCTGAAGCTTTGAAGGAAAAACTTAGTCAATTGAATATCCCCGATTTGAGTAGGAAATATTAACTGTTGCTAAAACTGTAGGCCAGCGACTAATAGACTCATTTTGTTGCCAAGGAGGCAGTTGTCCCCGTTGGGATTCATGTGAGCAAGGCAAGCTACACTTTTATGTTCATTGTAACATTAACTGTCCCACTAAACCCCCTTTATAATAATAATAATCTCATTTATTTTAATGCTAACATTTAAGAGAATATCCAATTACTGAGAGCCTGCCTTCAGGTGTGGATCCAGCATTTAGTATGCATGGAATATGCTTTGAATTATGTGTGTTATTAATTATTTTCCCATCAGGAAAATATCTTAACATAGTTTATGATCTATTGGGGATATAAGTAGATTGAATGTAGTAAAGTCATTCTGTGTGAAATAGGAAGTAAATTCCTATCAGGAATAATTTCAGTTAGTTAATTCTCATGTAATATATTTTGGATTATTTCGTGTTTCCTTATTTTGGAACAGGATTTAATTGTCAAACATTGTCTGATTACATTATTTTGCTGTAACGGTTATACTTTGCCATACCTGTTTTTGTTTGATACAAGTTTAATGTATACTGCAAATTGCATAGTTTTATGAGAGATTAGAAAAATAGAAAGTTACAGCTTTCTTTTATTTACAACTATATTCCATTCACGGTAGGAATTACTCTCTGAAAGGCCTTTTTCCTACCAATATCCTACTATATAGTGGATTTATGGTAAGGAAAAAGGCCTTTCAGAAGTCAATTCCTACGGTGAATGGATTATACCTTACATTTCATATATACCATGATTTTGGTTGGAAGAACAGTAAAGAAAATTCAAACATATTTCTTTGCGGCCAACTCTGATAATATTTTACTATATTATGTGTTATTTTATAGATATTGATAATATATATCAATAGTAACATCTGCAGATGAAATGACTTTATGTATGAATATATTAACATTGTTTTAGTAACTTTAGTAACTAACTTCTACTGTTCTTCCTACCAAAATCATACTATAAGTATTACTATAAGTATTATATTTGGAAGAAGGTATAGGAAAGGTGGATAGAAACTAGAGATGGGCCACTTGAATCTTTGAATCCACTGAATCCTGACAAGTATTCGAGATTCGAGGATTCGGTGTTTTACTGGATTCGATGATAGAATCTTTCCCCTCATAAACAAAGCATAATATCTTGAATTCAAAAATTACTTAGTTAGGCCTACTTGAAAAGCACAACTTAATCTGTAATAT
>CABFOV010009371.1:0-13659 GCA_902141375.1 Timema poppense
CACCCTACCATTATACATTAGCGTAAGTGCGTATAACCCGAACGGGTAGTAAGACGCGGTGCTAATAATAATAATAATTTTAAGAAAATACATGATTAAACTATTCTAAAAATTGTGTTACTATAAATCACAAAACAATTAGGCCCTTTTTACTATTAATATTGATTTGTTTTAGAATCGCTATGAACGACTCACTCACTCACTTAAAACAGCCTGTTTAAAAGGGTTAACAGTAGCGAGACGTGAAAGGCTTATCAGACACCTGCGCCGTGAATTACCCTTTAACTTTCTCTGTGGCAGTAGGAACTCTTAAAGTTCATTGCCGCACTTACAAAAATACTATATTGATATTTAAATCCAGTCCACCCTATTAAACCCTATCTCTATCTTGAGCTAATTCTATCTATTCCATCTCATTATACTCTATCTCTATCTTGAGCTAGTTATATCCAATCCACTTCATTACAACCTATCCCTATTTTGAGATATTTTTATCCAATCCACTTCATTACAACCTATCCCAATCTTGAGCTAGTTCTATCTAATCCACTTCATTACAACCTATCCCTATCTTAGAGATATTTCCATCCAATCCACTTCATTACAACCTATCCCTATCTTGAGATATTTCTATCCAATCCATTTCATTACACCTTATCCCTATCTTGAGCTAGTTCTATCCAGTCCATCTCATTACACCCTATCCCTATCTTGAGATATTTCTATCCAATCCACTTCATTACAACCTATCCCAATCTTGAGCTAGTTCTATCTAATCCACATTCATTACAACCTATCCCTATCTTGAGATATTTCCATCCAATCCATCTCATTACACCCTATCCCTATCTTGAGATATTTCTATCCAATCCACTTCATTACAACCTATCCCTATCTTGAGATATTTCTTTCCTGTCCACCTCATTACACCCTATCCTTTTATTGAGCTCGTTCCATCCAGTCCACCTCATTACAGATTTTAAAGCTTTAAAAAAAATTAATTCAATTTTTTGAGATTCAGTTGGAAGCCCAATTGTTTTAGATTTGCTACTTGTTAAAAGTATATTCACAATCTTCCTGGACAAGTTTTCCAAATTATGCACGAACTTTCTAATTACTCATTGGTGCGAATACGAAAACCGTTGATTGAATTGTTTTTCTGAGCTCGCGCCTGTAGCACAGCTACCTAAAACATGTTTTCTAAAGCAAACACTTGAACACATTGCAGTGAAAGAAAAATTCCTGATCGTTCAGTTGGCGAACTTGGCTAAAGTTTGTTTTACTTTAAACTTGTAGTGAATTCTATGCCACCCGCCACCTAATTAACTGTTAGTTGCTGCTAAAGGAAAGGGTTTCCAGTTAGATACACAAATATAAAAGTTTGCTAGTTTTGTTTTCGATTCGTGGAGTTATATTCGTGAACGAGCAACAAATCTAAGTAACTCATGTTTATAATACAAACTTTTGATGAGCGTCGATCTTGCTTGGCTAAATGTTTGTGCTTCTTCGCAGTGAGGTCAATGTAAATGTTTACTGAATTAAACATTAGCAAATTACGCGCGGGCGCGTGCAAACACACACACACACACACACACACACACACAAACATGCTATATACACGCATCCACATTCATGGTAGCAACCCTGGAAAAATTACGTTATTTTAAAATAGGAAGCTATTAAAATCTACGACTGCCATTTGATTTTTTTTTATATTCAATTAGTAAGCTAATTTTTAAAACAAGGTTTACGTAGAGTTCTTTTTCCTGCCTCGCTGCTCCTGAGTTAAAACCCCGTCTCATCCTTTTAGTAAACTACTTATAATTCTCAATTATGTGCACTTTGTTTAGTCATTAATCACGAGATATCGTGTTATACACAATAAATAGGCCAACCTATGATAAAGTATAATACTTTGATTCTATTATATTTGTCAATGCTCTCAGGCGTACTAAGCCAAAGTTCAGGGGTCTATTTACATTCCCAGGGGTCATTTTTCAATTTAAAAAAATACATAATACTTAGTCGAACAATAATTTCAACAAACTCGATAAACACAATCGCCATTTTCACATCGTTTTAGCGTTGAATGTTTTCAGTTAAAACAATGATAGCGTCTATCTATTTTAGTTTTCTAGGAATTGCAAAGTAATAATAGTACGTTACATTAAAAAAAAGTGATACTTTCTTTTGATTCTAACGTAGTTGGTAATTTATTTTCGTTTACTTATAATTGGTTATTTCTATGCGTCCCTAACAATAATCCTTATGGTCGTTCGACAGTAAAAATTTTATTGCACGATTTTTAAAAAGTCCATAGCTATAAGTAAAAAATAGTTAGTCGATATCGATGCATATTTACATTTAAAAGCCAAGGATAATGAAGGAGATAGGATTAGAATTAATGTTTACCCATTTGTACGAATGGATGATGGGAAAGTAATTAGGAAAAAAACACCTTCCTGACTTCCAGCCAATAGCCCCCCCTGAGATTCTGAGGTTGTGTAAATATAAAGGTCCGTACACACCAAGCTCGCGAACAACGGACGAACTCTGTGCGTACTTTGGATCACGAGCAGTTCGTGCTCGGTAGAAGTTCGCTACATGAGCGGTTACATCAAATAAACTGTTAGCGAACACATGGCGAACATACCTTCATTATTCAAAACATTTGTCGTGCTCTTGAACTGTTCGCGTACAGCTCTCGGGCCGCTCGCTGACAGCTCGCGAGCAGTTGATTTTGGTCTGTACGGGCCTTTAGAGGTAGGCTATTCCCTCCGACAGTGTTCTTAACTAGCGCTCAAACAGGGAATTAGAGAATATAACTTTATTATTATGTAATGGTAGGGTGGTTTCGAGATGAAATGAAGGACCTACAGTTTAGCTTGGGATCCGAACCACGGTGGAGGCCTGGGCATTCCCCACATTCACAAGTTGTGACTAATAGACTTCCTGTCAGAGGTTAAGGAAGGGTTTGGCAATCAGATAAATCGGTGCCGGGACCAAGGATTGAACCCCGGACTCGCAACACAGAAGTCTGACACTTATCCCTAGACCACCAGGCCACCGACTAAAATATAACTAATAAACTAATTAGTAATTACTAGCGCCCGTCACCTTCTTGTTTTAAGATTGATAGTTTGGCTTATGCGAGAGAAATTTCAGCAGCATTTGCCATTCAAATCAAGGTCAAGGTCACCCACGAGTTTGGATACATTTGAAATATATTACTTATGTTGTTTATTATTTTCAGGAGACAAGGATTTCCTTAAAAACGTCTTTTGAGGCTTCAATTTAATAAATTTTCCTGGGGGAGGATCCCCGAAGTCTCCGCCCTACTAGGGGGTATTTTAAACCCCCTAGATGCCCTGGTACGACCCCTCTGGAGAAAAAAACCCTACGGGAACCCTTGAAAGGTTGCAAAATTTTACTTCAATTAGTCCTTGATTCGATTCCAGCACCCACATAAAATATAACATATTATTTACTTATTATTTTTTGTGTAGTTGTAATTAGTGTAATTTAGAATAAATGTACCCTCATCTACGTAGAGGTAGAGTGTGAAACTATCGAGGAAAGGAAATACCTTCAGTACACCCTGCCGATATTTGAACCCCGATCTGCTGGTCATAAGGATAAACATACCCGATGAGACTTACTCCCCCCGTTCCTACGAGTGAAGGTTGCGTTTTATTAGTTGTTAGTTATATTAACGTTTTTAAAGCAAGGGTTGCTTGGGTTCTAATTAAGCTAGTTTGTAGGTCGTACTCTTATCACTCCACAGTCTACGTTTGTGTTATTTTAGGTTTAACAATGTGTCATTTCCACTCGCTTAGTCACGGATGTTACTAAAGACAAATTTTCATTTTCAATTAGATAACAGTTCCGAACTGTTCATTGCCGCACTTACTAAAGTACGTCACCTATCCCTATCTTGAGCACTATATATACAGTCCTTATTACACCATATCCCTATCTTGAGCAAGATATATCCAGTCCTCACTACACCCTATCCCTATCTTGAGCTAGTTATATCCAGTCTATCTCATTACACCATATCCTTATCTCGTGTTAGTTCTATCCAGTCCTCATTACACCCTATCCCTATCTTTAGCTAGTTATATCCAGTCCATCTAATTACACCCTATTTCTTTTTCAGGTCCATTCTAATGTAATCCTCCCATCTACTTCTAGGTCTTCCCAATAATCTCTTCCCATTGGTTTGCCGGTAAATACCCTTAATACCCTTCTAGAATATCCCATTGGCGTTGCACGTCTCACCCATCGCAATCTAAGAGACTTGAATATCATAACAATGTCTTGTGATAAATACAGGTGATGTAACTCACCATTATGTAAACTCATCCACTTCTAGGTAGCCTCATCCATTTTTGGATCAAATATCTTCTTAAGCATCTTGTTTTCGAATGCCCAGAATTTATCAAACATTTTACTATATCAAATTTAAAGGCATGTACTACCCAAGTGGGTGAACTGGTGGTATAGGGGTAAGGTGTCGGACTTCTGTGCTGGGAGCCCAGTGTTCAATCTTCGGTCCCGGCACAGTTTTATCTGATTGTCAAACCCTTCACCTCTGACAAGACATCTTGTGAACGTGGGGAATGCCAAGCCTCCACCGTGGTTCAGATTCCACGTTAAACTGTAGGTCCTCACTTTCATCTCACAATCACCCTACCATTACACATTAGCGTAAGTGCGTATAACCCGAACGGGTAGTAAGACGTGGTGATATTATTATTATTAATAATAATAATAATAATAATAATAATAATACCCAAGTGAGTCTTTTACAAGAAGAATTTGACCTTGTAAAAACTAATCAAAATACGAAATAATTGTTTAGTATTATTCGATTATATTAAAAAGAGGAGGTGAAATAAACAGATTTATTACGACTAGACTGTGCACTTCTTGCTACATTGAACACGATAAACCTTACTCCGTGACTGTGATTTAATCTGAGTAACTACAGCTAAGCTGATATATTACTATTAGCAGGAAAAATTAGTGGGGGTTCTGCTCCAGAAAATTTTTAGCCTTTATTTTAAAATTGTGTAAAAGGAAAAAAAACATGTATAAAAAGAAAATTTATTCAGGAACTTGATTAAATCTTAACAAATTTTTTTTTTACTTACTTTAAATTAAATTGTTACAGTTCAAGATTGATCTATTCATTTAAAAATTAAGTCCATTCTTCTTGTTTTAATTTGCGCGAAAAGTTCAGTAATTTTTTCTTGATCTTTGAGTGTCAATTGAGGAAATTTTTCTCCATTGAAAGTACTGCAAGTGCATTTAATCTTTTTGTTAAATAAAAGAACTGTAAAAAAAATGAATCAAATATAATAGCTGGAAGCAGAATAATAATCTAATTTTACACTCGTCTACACTTTATCACATTCAAGAATATGGTACACGGTTTTTAAGCACAACACACGCTGAGTAAAAAAACATCCTTTCACCATCACGCCAGAGCCACCACTGCGAGAGCAACAGTGCTCACTTTACCTGGAAGTCCCACCTTCTTCCCCACCCCCCTCCTATGTGCGCATGCACACAACAGTCCAACACCACGTCACTGGCACTGTTAAGCGCACAGTTCCATACAAAGATTTTTGTATCTTTTTCATAAAATTGTTGATGGCTACTGAAGTACTGACATTAAGCTTAAGGAATATATATTGTACTACAAAAATAAAGAAGAATTAAAGAAACATGGACTCATTATATTAAATGTTAACGATAATATCAAGTGGAAATAGGGGGTGCTGCAGTTCCGCAGTGCCTATACACGAGCCGCCACTGACTATTAGCCTGCGTATTTCTTGATACAGTAGCCCCATGGCTTCTTTGATGCTGACTGACAGCAGACAGCTAAAAGCTTTGAAAAGTTACCAGACCAAATTATGTATCCCCACGCCGAACCATATGATCTGCAAAAATATGTGTTTAGCAGCTGTCACTTCTGACGGTCAAAATTTATGTATATACCTAAATGTTGACTGTCAGAAGTCAGCTGTGAGCTGTCAGTTAGCACCAAAGAAGCCATGGGGCTACTGTACATAGGACGCGATCAATGTTTCTCTGTAACTGTTATATCATTTAGTCACAGCAGCTGAGCTGACTTAATACTACTAGACTGCACATTTCTTGATATGTTGAGAAGTGTTAAATGTTTGTTTTGAAGTGTGATAAGCCATTGCATCTGATATGATTTATTACTACTAGACTGCGCATTTCAAGATACATCTGGTGCGATAGTGTCTCTTTGTTATCTTGTTATCGCCTAAGCCACTGCAACTCAGCCTATTTATTACTACTAGACTACGCATTTGTTGCTATGCTGGACACGATAAATGTGACATTGTAACTGTGACATCATCTTAGCCACTGTTGTTTATCAGATTTATTACTACTAGACTGCACTTTTCTTGTTCCATTTGATTCAATATACCTAAGTGGCTGACTGTGATGTCATCTGGACCAGTGAATATAACTAAGCTGGTTTATAACTATTATACTGCTCATTTATATCTAAATTGGACTTTATAAATGGTTGTGTGGCATAATTTGAGTCAACAGAGTTATTACTACTAGACTGTGCATGCCTAGCTACTTCCTATACGCCAAATGGGACCAATGCATATAGGGACGTGACCTACGAATTCAACAATAAATTTAACATGAAACGTATATCTCACACACAACACCTCATTTGAAATAAAAAATACAGATTTAGTTTGGAAGTGTTTGAAAAGCCCGTTATGATGAAACTCCGTGTTTTTGCTCGTAGATATAGGTCCTTACGTATAGCTTCACATTACCCTTTTAACATAATGTTTATATGGCAACCAAGATAAAGGTCGTTTCCTATCTTAATGCGACCAAGTTATGACGTTGTCATGTCAAATGGGGAGTTGGAAAAGAGAGAGTGAGAACTGGTCATTAAATTAAGTAATGGGCGTGTTCCGCTTCGACTAGCCTTGAACTCTTACCTTCACTAACCTTGTATGGTGCGATGATATTTAGACATTTAAAACTTTCGTACATTTGAGCCAGTTAGATACAGTTTGTACCTTAATATGTGGACCCCATTTCACAGATTGGCTACAAAACATATTTTACAAAATTTCCTGACTTTTACAAGTTTTCTAGGCAACATTTTTTTCAATTTTCCCTGACTAGTTTTTTTACAGTTTTAATGGTGAATGATGACTTTTGTTTTTATTGATCACATAATTAAAAAAGTTTGTATCTACTAAACATAAACGGTTTTATCAGTTATTTAAAAAATGTCATTTTATTTAGGTATTATTAACGTTTGTTTTAGTGTTTGTTTGCGAAATTAATGGGATATTTTAGACATATTTTTAATTACCTGACTTTTCCTTATTTTTAGTTAAATTCATACAAAAATTCCCGGACTTTTCCAGATTTTCCCTATTTCCTCTGTCTGTAGCCACCATGGATTCAGTGGTAGACAAGACAAAAAATAAAGTTAATACAAACATATGTCCCATTTGACCTAGTTTCCCAGTTATAGTAGATCATGTTTGTACGCAAATAATGGGGAGCGGATTAAGAGCCGTTTCACGCGAGGCAACAATCGCTCTGCAGCACTAAAATCAGTACCAACTTAACCAGAGTACACGAAAAAAATAGGTCAGTTGTGATTATAGATTCGGAAGACGAACTTTTTAATTTTTTTTACTCCGTAGGAGAAGGTGAAGGAAGATCACAAGAAGGGTGCCAATATTTTATGACCATCCGTATATTAGTGAGTGGTTGGGAAAGGGTTTATTCTATACAAGTTATGAATCCGATTAAATTATGATAATTTTTAAAAGTATTTTCGAATATAATTGCCGTCTTTTGATAAATTTCAATCAAACTGATTCTGGTATTCACTGGAGCAACTCACACGGGCACAGTTAAATGTCCTGATGATGGCACCGTAGATGCGCCGAAACATGTAACAGTCTAAAGGCCGTCTCTACGATGCCTGTAAAGGAGCAAGAGAATTCATATAAAAAATAGAATTCAATTTAATGTCATTTATTTTATCATTTTGTCAACTTTCATAAAGTTTAATAATTTTCCTAATTACTCTTTTAATTACATTACAAACTATCATTACTCTTATAGTCATTAATATCAATTATCTATATAGTTTAATTATGTTAAATTAATTGTGATTCTGTTATATTTATACTTGTTAATATATTGTGACTTTGACTCACATTTTTAATGTTTTATTTTAATCGTGTTTTAATATCTTAAATCATATATGTATCAATCAATCAATGAATATTCATTTTAATTAATCTATATAGACATATTGGAATAAAAAAATCTTTTTGTAATTTCACTAAAATTCTTTCTCAATATGTTTATTACACTAAATATTTCATATTGAATTCTATAATGAAAGTTTAGGTCTATCTTGTTTAAAAGTATGTATATCAGGTTTATAACCTATCTTGTTTAAGAATGGGTCTATCTTGTTTAAGAGTAGGTCTATCATGCCTAAGAGTAGTTCTATCGTGTTTAGAAATAGGTTTACTGTGCTTTCGAGTTGGTCTACCACGTTTAGGAGTATTAGTAAGTCTACCGTGATTATGAGTATGTCCATCATGATGATGAGTAGGTCTACCGTGATGATGAGTAGGTCTGCCGTGATGATAAGTAGGTCTGCCGTGATGACGAGTAGGTCTGCCGTGATGACGAGTAGGTCTGCCGTGATGACGTGTAGGTCTGCCGTGATGATAAGTAGGTCTGCCGTGATGATAAGTATGCATACTATATCTGAGGGTCAGTCCACTATGTTCAAGAGTATATAATATATTTGATTTATTTTGGAGAATTTTTTCTTATAAAAACGGTAAAAATATTGAACATAGCCACTTGTTCCATTCCATCCCACCTTGACTGTTAATGTCTCGATCGTGAACGTAGCCTAATAATTGTTGAACTGTTTGTTTCTCTTTACGCTTTATCAGCCACGGAAATGACCCAGGCAAGATCTATATCATCAGGCACTTAGTCGCCGACAAGGCTTAGATCTCTTCGTAATTGTTTATTTGCTGTAGGCTGGTCAGCCCGTTACGCCCCGGTGACGTCACACCCATTCCGACATCTTCCTACTAATTGAATGGTCCAACATTATGATGTCAATTAGCTATTGTAGAAATAAACAAGCTAGCATTTACAAAAGCAATGCACACATAGTTAGAATGTCGTTATTGCGTTAGCTGCGGAATTCCTTAAGACCCCATAAGATGAACTAAAAGTTGAAGGCTTTGAAGAAAAATATATCATCTCAGGGGGTGGAGCCTAAATTCTGTAAACTGCTAGGGAAGGAGTAAAAGTGGTTTAGGTGGGGCTCCTTGAGTGTCAATCATTCCCTAAATCTCCCCCTTTGTCCAAGCTAGGTGAGGAGGTAGCCAGCCAGGTATTTATGAGTCATTATCTCCCCCAAGTATTATTATTATTAGCACCGCGTCTTACTACCCGTTCGGTTTATACGCACTTACGCTAATGTGTAATTGTAGGGTAATTGTGAAAGAGGTGAAGGAAGGGTTTGGTAATCAGATAAATCTGTACCGGGACCGAGGATTGAACCCCGGCCGCCAGCATAGAAGTCTGGCACCTTACCCCTAGACCGCCAGGTCTCCTCCCCCAAATAAAGGAAGAAAATACATAAATAGCTTGTTTGTTTGTAAGGTTTTTTATTAATTTGTAAACATCTAACAATAAACATGAATAATACATGATAAACATAAAGGTACAAACAGTTAACACCAGCCCCGAAGGGCTCTCGAAAACAAACACGACGATATCAAGTGCAGATCAACTTCTTGAGTTCCAACTTCCAATGTTCAGACCAATCTGGATGCTAATAGTTTTAAATGTTGCATTTTATTATTTTTTTGTAGGTACCTAACACATTTAACAAAATTTTACTTTAATTATATTTTTTACTTTAAGGTTTTAACTATCGAATACATTTCACAAGAATTGAGGATATATGAAAATACTTTTAGTTATTATTATATTTAGCACTGCGTCTTACTAACTGTTCGTAAGTACTAATTACTCTAATGAATTAGGAATTGGGAAGGTTGAATTAGAGGAAGTGAACCCGCATTTGCATGGAGGGAAAACCACCCTCAGTTCACCCGACTGAGATTCGAACCTCGATCTCCCCGTCCTCAGCAGTCGAGCTCGACATGACAAGTGCGTTAGCCAACTACGTCACCGAGGCGGGTTTTTAGTTATTAATACCCATTTCATTGGCCGCATGGTTTAAGGCGTCACTCTCGCAATGTATTATACTGCCAAGGTGGTGAGGTCGAGCCTAAATTCCGGTCGGGTGTATTGAGAGTGGTTTATCCTAAATGATTTTCCCCTCTCCCGCTCACACATTAGGGTAGTTTAGTAGGTCTACATAGGAGCATAACCAGTACGATTAGCAGATGCGGTTCTAAGAAAAACTACTCATAAAAATAGTAAATTCGATCAATAGTTTTATTACTACATTAACTAGTGTAGCCTTTTACCTAAAGAGTTGGCTCAGTTACATCGAGATCGACTGGTAGGATCAACCTGACTCGGGAAACGGGACATTCTTATAGTGCAGTCTATCAGGGATATATATTCCATTCACCGTAGGAATTGACTCCTGAAAGGCCTTTTTCCCTACCATAAATCTACTATATAGCAGGCTATTGGTAGGGAAAAAGACCTTTCAGAGAGTAATTCCTACCGTGAATTTATACATTGAACATGGATGTTGAAGGTTCGATGATTTCCTCATAGATGATTTTCAACCATCGATGTTTTGTAGCGATGTCCGAGACAGCGATATGTTTATGTGTTTGTTTAAAAAATAGTAATTTGTTATTATTAGTTTTTAATACAATTTCTAATAAATACACTTCAATTAGAGTTTCAATTGGTTTGGAAAATACCACAGATAGTTTTGATTCTATAACATCGATGTTTTCAGACGATGTTCTTTTTTCATCTGTGTTAATTTATTAATAGGGATTTCTATCTTGATGTTCATCAAAATTCTAGTCCTATTTGAGTGCATTAAAATGGCTTTCTTGATTACCAAACCCTTCCTTCACCTCTGACAAGACATCTTGTGAATGTGGAGAATGCCAGGCCTCCACCGTGGTTCGGATTACACATTAGCGTAAGTGCGTATAACCCGAACGGGTAGTAAGACGCGGTGCTAATAATAATAATAATAATAATAATAATAGAATGGCTTTCTGTTAGTTTTTACTTTCTCTATATCTTACAGGTAGAGAAAGTATTGTGGCTGTAAAAAAAAACACTCGAGATTTTGATGAATCTCGACGTTTCATGACCCCCCGAATCCGAAAAATTGGTTTTTGAGTTTCCGTTTGTCTGTATGTACCTCCAACTAGAGCTTAAACCACTTTACCGATCGGGCTAAAACTTGGTATCTAGAGTTTTAATAGGGTTTCCCAGAGGGATTTTTGGAATTGGATATCTAACCCTAAAATTAAGGGTAGTTTACTGAAGGGAAAAAAGAGAAAAATACAAATTTTCTCAAAATCGGCTCTAACGAGTTTGATTAAATTTCATTTCAAAACATTTTAAAATATTCCAAACAAAATGGATACTCTCAATACCTCGGCAAAATAACTTTAAGGGCTCCGGTCTGATGGGTAAAACATTTTTTTTTTTGATCATATCTCCTTAACTCTTTGAGATGTGAAATTACTTATCATTACAAATATATAAATTTATTTATAAAACAAACATTTTATTCGAAGCGTATTTTTATAAAACCAATAACTTTCAAGCTATACGCAAATATGTATATTTCTTAACTTTTCCAACACTAAAGGTACAGTATTGCAAGCGTAAAAAAACAACTCAAACCTGAAATGTTGATGGCTGTCAACGTCTCATGACCCCTCGTACCCTAAAAGGTGATATTTGCAAGGTCATATCTCTGTGTGTTTGTTTAAACTTAAAATTAAAAGTAGTTTAGTAAAGGTCAAAAAAAGAAAAATACCAATTTTGTAAAAATCGGCTCTAACAATTTTAATTAAAATTCGTATCTAGGCGTTGATTAAGATTATAAATAAAATGGATACTTTAATTTTCCCATGAAAATGACTTTTAGGGTCCTTTACAGAAGCTGAAATTTTCGTATATCCGCAACTATTAGAGATACTAAATAAATCATTATTGCAAAATTGTAGTATTATTAAAAATAAAAAACTTTTAAATGAAATATATTTTAATAAAACTAAACGTTTCTGATATATTGTCAAATATATTAATACATTTTGTGAGCTTTAGTTGTTGAGAGATACTACTTAAATTTTAACGCAATAATTCTCCAATGCCATAGATTAATTAAATATAAGTAAGTCTCTAAAAGTTTAAGTTATTTTTCGTTAAACCTCTTAGGAGAAATGTTTGTACAACATTTATCTATATCTATTTTAGGCTCACTAGTCAATATTTACATTTTTTAACGGTCAAAATGACTATAAACGAGGAGTTTTATAGCAATGTGATGACATGAAGATGTGCAACACCTAATAAAATGTCGAAAATTTTAACTGGAAGTCGATATTTTAATACGAAGTGTTGACCCTTGTGGACCCAATATTGATCTTTTTTATCGGTCAAACATACAAATGAGGACATTAATTTTTTTTAAATAAAACTATAAATTTAAAACTGGGACTCAAAAAATGTTTTACATAAGTATATGGCAATTTATGCTTGAGTTTGCTACTGTATATTATTTCATTTCACATATATTCGAGTTTTGAGTAAATACCTCCATTTTTAAACAAAAGAGCGAGAAAGTCCATGCGGAGCTCCGTGCCATTTATTTCGAAGAGAGATGCAACCCCATTCATGTAAATAAGCATCTGTGTACACGTGTCAAGCCCATTTAGTCTGGTTTTCTGGTGCTGGGGAGGTTAGGGTTCGAATATCATTTGGATGTATGAGCAGTGGCGGCTCGTGGCTAAGATTAATGGGGGTGCTGCTCCAGAAGGCTAAATCCTCCCCAGGCTTTCGATCATAAAAACAAATGGGTCCAAGCCCGACTCAAAATTAAACCTAAAGGCAGATGCCAAAGAAGTATGTGATATTGTTATTAATCAGCTAAAAGAACGTAATCACAGATACTCGGTAGTTTTGCCATAGATGACCTCAAAAAATGGTTTTGTTCAGATACATCTTCCCAACTAGTTTATCAGCACTTTTTCTTTAAATCAAAGGCTAATTATTTCAAAAGAAAATTTGATAAATGAACTATTTGTAATATACCAAAAGATACATTAAAAATATGTCTTCAAGTTGTGATTTGTAAAGTTTTTTGACCGAGCATTGCTTTGAGGATTCATTTTCTGAAGTGTGCAAAACCCTGCAGATAATATTAACCACTTCAATTTCAAATTCCGAGTCAGAGAGTAGTTTCAATAAGTTAAAAATACCAAAACGTTCCTTCGGAACTCCAAGGGACAAGACCGGTTACATTTTCTATTTGTTCTATACATAAAAACAAAAATGGTTGAGTTTCCAAACTTCAACAACAGATTCATCGACAAGGGCGTAGAAAGCATGGGGGGGGGGGGG
>CABFOV010009372.1:0-19704 GCA_902141375.1 Timema poppense
CAAACCACAACACTCAATAGCATTTTGAGTACCCAAATAGAACTTACAGCTTAGTTCGTGATCCAGAGCAACCATCCAGACCACAGCTTCATGCTTGCGAAAAAACAACATGGCGCCACGCTTATTTCAAACTCTTATAATATTCTGAATATGTGGACTGTATTATACGTTCCTCCTATATTACAACTAAGTAGGGCAATAGGCCTAACTGGTGGATCTATATAATATTGTAGTTAGCTGGATAAAATACCTAACATTTATGAAAACAGTATAAAATAACTTAATAGATTTGAGCTTTGTTTAGTCTAGCAAAGTTTTTTTTTAAATAAATTTTAATCCCACTATTTATGGAAAACTTTATTCGCGCCAGCAAGGGCTTAGAAAGTAGGAACGTTTTCGAGTGCTAGTCTCTGCTTAGGACCAAAATTAACTCGGGGCGGCCACAAGAAATAAGTGGGGTCTTTTGATAAATTAAAGTAAGCTACAGACAGTGGTATTAGGCGCTTTTATCGTAAACGATTTTAATCTAAACTAATGAATCAGTGGAATGCCTCAAAGAACGCACCTATGGCTCTTACCTCGATATTTAGGAAGAATGCCCTGTCCCCCGTTTACCTTAATGTAGAATGTCATACAGGGAGTTTATTAGCATTTTTCTATTTATCCTTCCATTTACATATACGTAAATCATATTACTAGCTTTTTTTTAGATTCACGAGAATTTTCATTGGAGAATTTGGGAAATTTGGAATTCTAATTTTAAATCACGTTGTTCTTTATTAACTTGATCTATGCTGTTTGCTATATTAGTAAACAAACACTAATCAGGTTAACACGAAGTAAACAAAGTTCTTTACTATATTGACTCATATATGGGCGCTCTTAATTAATGTTTTGACAATAATGAACGCGTCAATTATTTTTCCCTCCAACCACTTGTTATGTAATCATCTGGTTGACCCTGAATTAATTCTAAGTTGTGAACATTCTTTGAAGATTTAAGTAAATGTAAGTAAATGTTTGCATTAGTTAATACATTTATATTCAATCACGCATAATTTGTAACTTAACTCTGTTTGGTACCTTGAACATTTTGTGATTTAATCACATCAATCTCCAAGTAGTCAACGCGGGAAATTAGTTACGTCCTCGATTCCCTTGTTGAAGCTTCAAGAAATCAGTGAAAATCATTCTATCCATAATCACAGATCTTGTGATGTTCGTCTCCAGGGCCTTAGAAGGTTTCGCTCAACACTGAGCTTTATTAAATAGCTGACCAAACCTTCCAGGTAACTTGGAGGCCCGGGTATAGTACTCATAGAGGGTGAGATGCTTTAATGTTTTTCTATTTCATTATGAAAAATAAAATATTTGGCACCATTGATACACACAACACCAAAAGCAAATTTCCAAAAATAACAAAATTAAGATTATAAAACAAATGGTAAATATCGTAAATAATTAAAATAAGTTTGTGGTATTTTGGTGCATTATGTTTAAGGTTCCTGGAATTTTATTAAAAGTATATTGTTGGTGTGTGAAAGTAAGGTTTTGCTAGGTTGGGATGGCAAAAATGTTATGTTTGGTGGCTGTTTGTGATAACTCTTTTGAATATCTACACCAAAAAATATATAACTACGGAATCTTAAAATATCAATTTTGTTATAATTGGGAATTGACTTTTGTTTGAGTATTTATCGGTGGTAAAGAAGATAAAATTTTCCATAATACGACATAAACATGTTAAATAATCCTGCCCTCTTTGTGTATTTTCCCCATAGTGTTACCTTTACTTGCTGGTTTAATACCGTGATTCACTACCAACTTGTAGATAATATCACAGCGAAGGGAATTTAGGACATTTTCTATGATTGGTACAGGTCAGCGTTATCATTGCAGATTTTTGTCTTTATCATAACACAAAATTTTTTATTGTCGGTCACGCACTAAGATTACAAAGAGGCCCTCTAATCAAATAACACTAACAAAAAATATTGTTTATGAATTTTGTATTCACCTACCGGTGGTTCAAACTATTCTATGATCAGGGGGTCCCTGGCGCTAATGGTTCATTGATGAATAACGAAGTAAGGGTTAGGGTGAACGTTGTTAAACAGCCATCAACTTGTTATTCAGCCTAAGGTCGGATGTCGTCATGTGCCTCGGAGGTCACAGGTCAAATTTTCCCAACTCTATCCGGAGCAACGTCATGGCGGTTGATAACCCTTGAGATGACCTCAAAGTCTCCCCTTCACCAGAGATATTTGTTTACTCCTCTTATAGATTCTTTTTAATTGGAACAGACCTTCACTAAGCTACAACCAGAAAGCTTCAAGGTTTGGAAATTTGTTAACTTTTTAAAAAGCTAATTTTATTTTGGTTGGCATACTTGAAAGATACAAAATTTGTGTGAAGAATTTATTGACCCACCTGTTGTCTGTTACATGTTGAAATATACAAGATGTGTGCTGTATAGCTGTTGTATAACCTGTTGTATGCTACATGAAGGTAAAACCGACCCTGCTAAGATTAGAAGCTAGGTCCCCGAGAAGTGGGCGGCACGTAAAGTTCATTTCCTTAGCGCTCTTGTCTATTGTCACATCTTTCTTATAAAATGTGTAGTTAGAAATAGTTCCTGATATTTGTGGTTTAATTTAAGAGAAAATAGACCAATTTACTGTGTTTATATGTAGCACTAACTCTACAGATAGTGAATCTTGTGTTCTAGTAGCGCAACAATGGTAATTGTGAGGTTCTACCGCAAGCCCGGGCTCTCTACCGGAGCCAGCGCCAGGAAACTGCGCCAGTTGCAACTGGTCTCGTCTCTGGTGAGATCTCTAGACACCGAGCTATGCTTCAACGTCGAGATCAGTTCGGAGCTTTCCCGCAGTGACAGAGAAAAACTAGCTTGGATCTTGGGGACCCCGTTTGACCCTCACAGTCTTCGTATCAAGTCCCATTTGACCGAGTTGGAGCGCAGCAGTCTACTTGTAGAGATAGGACCAAGGTCAGAACTGACCCCATGAGGCATTGCACCAAACTAGAGAAGTACATAACACTCCCAAGTGTAAATGTATTTCCTGGTGTTTAAAGGTTGAACTTCTCGACAGCGTTCTCGAGCAATGCCGTGTCCATCTGTAGTTCTGTTGGTCTTCACCAGGTGCGACGACTAGAAGTGTCGACGAGGTATCTCATCCACTGGGATCAGTTTGGCCTCGCCATCGGTGCGGACATAGAGAATAAGGTAAGTTTTATAATCTCTCAACATGCCAATTTGGACCTAAAGACAGAGGAAAAGGTGTTTTTACTATAACTATATAGAATTTTAAAATTCAAACTCTTAGTATATATTTCATTCCTTTATCTCGAATGATTATTTTAAACTATTTTATAAACGTAATTAAAATTTATGATGTGTACTGTAAATCTTATGTTACTAATACAACCGTTCCTGACATATTTCAGTTAGTAGAAAAGTGACACCAGGACACGGGAATCAACCCCGAAACCTTTGGCTTAGTGCACCAATACTTTACCACTGAGTTATCTGGGATTCGTCCTCCCGTGCTCAGGACCATTATTCACTCGTAAATTAAGGCAGAGTATGTGATGGTCGTGTGGAAAAGCCAACACCAAGTCTCCAGTGGCTAAGGTTTTCATAAACAGCTCCAAGTAGCCGATGATTCCCACACGTCTCTCATAGACTTTGCCTTATAATATTGGTGAAGAATGACTCTGAACACGGGGTGAGTCCTGGGTAGTTCCGAGTTGGGGCTTTTGCGCGGTAAGCCAAAATTTCCGAGTTCCTTTCCTGTATTCGGGTGTCATTTATCAACTAATTTAAATAAATTAAAATTAACAAGTCACTCATTTGGTAGTGCTTGTGCTTTCTAAGTCTAGGATCTAGGTTTGATTCCTGTCACGTTCCACGGGCGCTAGCTTATGTAATTCTCCGAGAATAGAGGTCAAAACGTAGGAGCGATTTCGTCCCATTTTTCCCCCCCACCACGTCTTTGTACTCTTTTGGGGGCGTCACATATATTTGACACACTAGTGGAATACGAATGAGGAAGATAAAACGCGTTTTAAAGAAATGAAATCCACATTTGTGTGGAGAGAGAGTGGAAAACCATCTAGGAAAAATCACCCAAAGTATAGACAAGACTGACACTCAAACATCTCAGCCTTCTTGTCCCCAACAATCTATTTCAAAATGTGACACGTTAGGCTTTACGGCCACGGAATCGAGTCAAGATGTACCACCAGTTCAGAGGAAGTCCACACACGCCGTCGAATCAGTATTGCCCATGTTTAATAGGCAACAAGCGAAGAACTCTACATGGGCAGTAATAATGTGAATTCTTTATACTCTTATATTTATTAATCACAACCTGTTGTATGATCTCTAAAGTCTGTTGTTGTTGTTGTTGCTGTTGTCAGCTATCATCAGCGCTGTATGACCGCATGACTCAGTGTCGCTACCTGTCCCCTGTGGACAGTTTCCAGTTGGACATTGCTCCGCAGCCGTGGTACGAGGTGGACGTGATGGGCCGTGGCAGAGCAGCGCTCCAAGAGGTCGACTCTCATCTTGGTAACACAGGGCTAAGGGCCACTATTACCTGGGTAACACAGGGCTAACGGACGATATTACCTGGGTAACACAGGGCTAACTGGCACTATTACCTGGGTAACACAGGGCTAACTGGCACTATTACCTGGGTAACACAGGGCCAACTGCCACTATTACCTGGGTAACACAGGGCTAACTGCCACTATTACCTGGGTAACACAGGGCTGACTGTCACTATTACCTGGGTAACTCTGATAGTTTTGATGGTGTTTCAACCACAGATCCGCAGGAGGGTCATGATCATTTATACCTTTGTGGAAAATAGTTTCAGTTCCTTTGATAGTGCCAGTGTGGCATGCTCAGCTTTGATTTGGGAAAGTTGTTATGTTTTATAAGATTTAGATTTGTATATTAAATCAGTAAGTAAGATTGTTTGGATCACAGGAGAAGAGGATTTGCACTATCTCTATTAAATGATCCTAACATTCGTTGCTGGCAGGTTTAGCGTTTGACACCTGGGATCTCGATTTCTACACCGACCTGTTCAAGGTCAAGCTGAGAAGAAATCCGACCAGTGTTGAGTGCTTTGACCTGGCGCAGTCGAACAGCGAACATAGTCGTCACTGGTTCTTCAAGGTGAATCACAAGCAAATAACCAATTATTATTTATGAACCAATACATCCTTTTATGGATCATACTTATATTTTCGTCTCATGACAATTATTGGTTTCATCCGCCTTAACTTGGCTTTCTATTGGCTGTTGTCAGGGTAAGATGGTGGTCAATGGCAAGGAGCAACCCAAGTGTTTGATAGATATGATCATAGACACGCAGCGCTCCAGTAACCCTAACAACGTCATTAAGTTCACAGATAATAGCAGGTAAGTATTCCAGTTACCTCTAACAACAAGTTCACAGATAATAGCAGGTAAATATCTCAGTTACCTCTAACAACAAGTTCACAGATAATAGCAGGTAAATATCCCAGTTACCTCTAACAACAAGTTCACAGACAATAGCAGATAAGTATCCCAGTTACCTCTAACAACAAGTTCACAGACAATAGCAGATAAGTATCCCAGTTACCTCTAACAACAAGTTCACAGATAATAGCAGGTAAATATTCCAGTTGCCTCTAACAACAAGTTCATAGTGCACCAGATGATCTTGTCTTGTCTTGTTCTCAGTGCTATCGAAGGCTTCACGGTGGAGAATCTACGACCCACCGAGACAAAAGGGGCCAGCAAGTTCACTCGGGTCTCCAATAGGTCCCACATAGTGTTCACCGCAGAGACACACAACTTCCCCACCGGCGTGGCACCGTTCAGGTACCTCACAACTGTTGATGTATTGTTCCCTTCCATGGACATTATTGTATTTTACGCTAGGGGTGTGTGAGCTCAAATTTTTTATTTGAGTTGCTCTCGAGCGAGTTTTTCTTGAAACTCTTGAGTACCAAACATAGTCGAGCTGGTGCCGATTAGATATATAATTTTAAAACTAAATTATGTTAATAAAAAACAAATATATGTTAATATTTTTAAACAATTTTTTAATGAAATAAAATTCAAAATATATTTTAAAATATTTGTTTATTTTTAAGTAATTAGAAAAATTAAGTCTTGATAAATTATAAGATTAAATTTTATATATACTGTGATTGTAAGTGAATAATTAATTATGTTTTAATGTAATGTCCTTGAGGAGATTGTTAAGAAAAGCATTCACAAAAAGAATCTGGATGTTAAGAGTTAATAATATATATAGTTTTTAAATAACCCAGTTATTCGCTGTCTATCTGGAATGCAGCTGTTCACTCGGTGCTGGCCTCTTACCGCAGAGAGAAATTAGAGCGGTCATGCTTTTTAAGATGTACTTGATACCATCTTACGCTAAGCTCTTTGTGCCCTAAATTCCCTACATGTGTTTTCCCTCTACCTCCATGCAAGTATGGGTACAATTACTCTAAATTCATCATCCTCACTCATCCCTAACTTATTAGTATTTAGTTAGTACATGTATACATACAACCTGAACAGATATTAAGATGTGGTGCTAAGAAAAATACATCACGACGACGCCACCAGATTAACTCTATTCTCCTATTGGCTATGATCACGACTGCTGTTTTATTGTAATGTGGATTGTGTGTCCCAGTGGGGCCACGACAGGCACAGGAGGTCGTCTCAGAGATGTCCACGCGGTGGGCAGGGGTGGCCATTACATCGCTGGTACGGCCGGATACTGCGTCGGAAACCTGCTTATACCAGGTGACTTTATACGTCTCTTCATATTTTTTTTGCCTTACTTTCTCAATTTGAAGCTAACCCGAATCGAATATATAAAATATTTTCGAAGATAGTCAAAGTTTGAATATTTTTTGGTTTGTTCTTGTCAGACACCCTAACTCAGTCGGTGGAATGTCTGTCTATTAAGGTAAGGGTCCCGGGTTCAATTCCTGGCACGGCCAAGAAAATTTATTTTTGGTGAAATGTGGAGTTTGCCCTTTCACAGTGATGAATTAACAGCTGGGGACTGGATGTTGTGTCTGTTATAAATTTAAGTTAGTTTATAAGTCGTGTGCTGATATAATCAGTCAGTTCTTAAAATATCATGTTAAATACCTCAAATATAATGGAAAAAATAAGTCAAATGTTTATTATTATTATTATTATTATTATTATTATTATTATTATTATTATTATTAGCACCGCGTCTTACTACCCGTTCTGTTTTTACGCACTTCGCTAATGTGTAATGGTAGGGTGATTGTGAGATGAAATGGAGGACCTACAGTTTAACATGGAATCCGAACCACGGTGGAGGACCCGGCATTCCCCACATTCACAAGATGTCTTGTCAGAGGTGAAGGAAGGGTTTGGAAATCAGATAAATCTGTGCCGGGACCGGGGATTGAACCCCGGCCGCTAGCGTAGAAGTCCGGCACCTTACCCCAAGTCAAATGTTATATGCTTGAAAAAACATTGGGTATTTTTGTACAATTTCATGCACTAGAACATTTTATTGCACAAATGTTTGTGGTATTAATTCTAATCTGATAAATCAAGTCACTATCACAAAATGCAATTCAATTATTTTAGATTTTTTTAAATGAGTATTTTGAATGTACAAAACAGCTCAAAATCGCTTTAATCGAACTTAAATTTAGTATTTTATCCACTAATATTTTTATTGGCAAAGTTTTATAGTTGTCGAAGCCAGAACTTTTTTCAAAAGCTTCTCATTCTCGTAGATCAAGGCGCTAAGTATAGGTAATTAAAGAGTAAGATAGGGGTGGGTCGATGCCAATTGGGATCCACTCATTGGCTGGTGAAGGCACAGTCATTAAGGCTGATCTTAAAATCGATCTTTTGTTAACGAGCCCACAGCAAGTACTGGTGACTCATCGTTGTTAAGCTCTTAGCAGACAGCCAGACAGCCTTATCCTTCGTTGCCACGAGATGAGTTGTGAGCTGCCCGGCACTTTGAACTCTGTGTGACATCAAACCAGACACCAAGCGTGTGTGAATACCACATTTTAAATTTTTAATCAAATCAGAATATTTGGCTTATCAAGATGGGTAGTAGGGAATGTGGGAAAAGGTTTGTTTTTTTGTTAAGTGTTAAATTACTGACCTGGGGTCTAGTTCTTAAGTACATGCTACAATTATAATTGGTTCTGAATCACCGTTATGCGGTTCTAGATCTATAGAACAGATTAAAATTTAATTTTTTGAACCCTGAATCATATATTTTCTCTATTCCTTGAATCTACAATATCCTTAAGAGTTCAAAGGTTCTTCGATTCGAGGGTTTTGGGATTCAACGCCTCTAGGATTCAAGCATCACATCCTTAATTAGTAATCAGAATTTTAAATCGAATATGAATCCCTAAAAAGCGTCACTCAATCAAGTGTTTGGTCTGGCAGACTACAATCTACCTTGGGAAGATCACTCCGCCCTGTATCCACCCAACTTTGCGCGGCCCCTGGAGATCCTGATCGAAGCGAGCAACGGAGCGTCCGACTACGGAAACAAGTTTGGGGAGCCCGTGGTGTGCGGGTTTGCAAGGTCCTTTGGGCTGTTCGATTCGTCGGGTGAACGCCGGGAATGGATCAAACCCATCATGTTCAGTGGCGGTGTGGGGTCGCTCGACGCGGACATGGTCCAGAAGGTGACTCCGAAGAAAGGTGAGGAACTATCAGGAGGATGTTGAGCTATTAGAGGGAGACATGGTCCAGAAGGTGACTCCGGAGAAAGGTGAGGAACTATGAGGAGGATGTTGAGTTATTAGAGGGAGACATGGTCCAGACGGTGACTGGATGTTGTAATACTTCTCAACATAATCCTGACATGTTCCAGGGATGCAGGTGGTGAAGCTCGGAGGGCCTGTCTACAGGATAGGAGTGGGAGGAGGGGCTGCTAGCTCGGTCGAGGTGAGGAACATTTCAGCGCTGATGACACCTACTGGTCTAAACACACCCCATCTAACTCCTAGACAAAGATAGAAAATAATAAGAGAACGTGAACTCTTCAGTTTTGAATTAGTTACACCCAGTTTAGTAAGAGGGACAGCCAAAAATGAGATTTTGAGGGGCTTTCACCACCAAAATTTAATGTGGGTTCATGGGGGACGGAGGATCTCCCTGCAAATGTCTAACACTCAGATTTTAGACATATGAATATTAATTTTTTATGTACTTATAGCTCAGAATTAGAGAAATTTTAAATAATTTTGTATTTTAGTTTTAAATAATTAATCGCCGAAGCTTCATAATCATCAATTTAGATCTTTTTGAAGTTTTGCACGCTCCTAAGCTAGCAGTGATCTTACAACCTGACAACAGTTGTTACCTCGCGCGACTGTAGGTCCAAGGTGACAACAAGGCGGAGCTGGACTACGGAGCCGTGCAGCGGGGGGACGCAGAGATGGAGCAGAAGTTGCATCGAGTGATCCGAGCTTGTCTGGAGCGTGGAGCGGACAACCCCATTTTGAGTATCCATGATCAAGGAGCGGGGGGTAACGGTGAGTCCTGTGGTCAACAAATAACCGGCACAAATGGAAACCTTTCACCTGCTATTGCAGTTGGCTGTGTTTTGATCCTTAGCTACACCGAATATCATCTCTGAGGGAACTACATGGTTATTATTGGGGAAACAATATTGTCATTCTTTTGTTTTTGTGTTGTCAATATTCTCATTTAATGTCACTGTGAGCTTGTTAATTCTCCAATCAAGGAGAATTAATTGTAATACTGCTTTTCACCCCCTTGAATTATTCTTAACTACATATATTTTATTTTCATATTAATATAAAATTCATCTAATGTAACTCAAAGTCCAAGTATTGCTATGTTCTACTCTCCTAGCCGTCTGGTATATCTTTATAATTTGGTTCCTTTCTGTTCAAATTGCCATACGCTTGTAATTTTATCATCACTTTTTATTATTATTATTATTCACTGGGAAGACAAAGTTTGGATCAAAATCATAAATCTGAAATATAAATGTAAGAATAAATTGGAAAATTATTTTAAAAAATTTTCCCATCTTGTTCCCGTGGGAAATAGTTATTTCCTGCCTGCAAATTCCCCGAAGTCGAAACGTCATTTCTGCCTTGTCCCTATTTTGAATCGTAGTCGAAGCATTGCACACTCCTATCAGCTACTACTGGCGCAAGAGTGCATCAGAGAGTCACTGGTGTGTTTGACCCGCAGGAAACGTTCTGAAGGAGCTGGTTGAGCCGGCCGGGGCAGTGATCTTCTCGCGCAGGTTCCCGCTGGGAGACCCTACCATATCCACGCTAGAGTTGTGGGGGGCAGAGTACCAGGAGAATGACGCCATGCTCTGTCGACCCAGTGACGTGCCGTTGATCAAACAGATAGGACACAGGGAGCGATGTCCTGTCAATATTGTCGGAGTCGTACTGGACAACGGCAAGGTGGGGATGTGAGGTTTACATCAACATTTCCTCTCGTGTTGATAGAATGCCCGTCATGTTGATACAATGCCCGTCATGCGCAGGTCGTGTTGTCGGAAGAAGAGGATGATAATGAGCTCAAGTATCTTGACGGCAGCTATGTAAAACAGGGAGTTCGTCATCCAGTGGATCTGGAGTTGGAGCTGGTCCTCGGTTCAATGCCTCAGAAGGTGACTCCTGGCAGTTATAGCATTTCAACGCTTGTATAGATACATGATTTAGATTCTATTTGGGTATCTCACACCGTTAGGTACAAGCTCATCACTACTATGATGACAGGATATTATGTCACCAGGTGTTCCATCTGGACCGCAAGCCTGTCATCGTGACATCACTTACTCTTCCTACCAGTCTGTCGGTCCTGCAAGCTCTTGATTTGGTCCTGAGACTGCCATCTGTGAGCAGCAAGCGGTACCTCACCAACAAGGTTGACCGCTGTGTCACTGGATTGGTGGCGCAGCAGCAGTGCGTCGGCCCTCTTCACACACCCCTGGCCGATGTGGCCGTCACCGCTCTCTCACACTTGTCCTTGGTGAGCTCACACCTGATCGTTGAGAGACGTTGCCTTTGCTTGTTAGAGTTTCTTTCAAGCACTCGACAGCAGCTAAGTTAATACTTATTACCCATCATGCCTTTGTGTGAAACTGTGTAAATATTACCCATCATGCCCTGGTGTAAAACTGTGTATATTACCCATCATGCCCTGGTGTAAAACTGTAAATATTACCCATCATGCCCAGGTTTTAAACAGTGTATATTACCCATCATACCTTGGTTTGAAGCTGTGTAAATATTACCCATCATGTTTTGGTGTAAGTTTATTACCCATCGCGCCCTGGTTGTAAATGATGTAAATATTACCCACGATGCTCTAGTGTAAAGCATAGTTTGTCGTAAAATGTCCACAGGAAGGTGTTGCAACAGCGATTGGGGAACAACCGATCAAGGGGCTCATTGACCCCGCAGCGGGGGCCCGCATGACTGTGGCAGAGTCCCTCAGCAACTTGGTGTTTGCCACAATCTCGGACTTGAAGGTAGGGCATAAAACCTCGTGGAAAAGATTGAGAAGGATGAATTATAAGAACGGATGGACAGGAATTACATTTTTACCGTGAGGAAGGAATGGAATGGGAAATGCGGCAACGTATTGAGAGCAGGATCACCAAGTTATCAAAATGACACTTAAGAAATAATTTTAGATTAAAAATATATTATGTTCATTGTACAGACGTCTGTTTTTCCCACAAGTTGTTGATCTTGTAGTTTTTTTTAGCATCCTCTTGTAATGATACTGTTTTAGACTCCTCTTATATATTCACAAAGTCATGGATTAAGCGTATTTTTCTTTAAAAAACTGTATATAAAGTTTCCTTTCAATACTTCATCCATGGAGAATCGCGCCTTCTCAGAAGTAATTTCAATACACCACATTTTAAAACTTTCTTTCTTTAAAAGACAAACTCTGTTGTATTTTGAAAATCATATGACATGCTGGTTCCCTTAACCCGATAGGAAGCTGGCCTTCACAACATAAGGTTGCTAGGAGTTCTCCTATTAGTTAGTTTTGACACTGGTGACAAGGGGTCCAAGAGGCAAGGGGTAGGTCATATATAAGCAGCTTGTGCGTATGAATTCACACAGAAACCTTGTAATATCACAGTGACAGTACACCGTACTCAGAATACAGAATATAGTTATCTTGATACAGAAATGTTAATACTATCACACAAAAACTATCATTTTAATATCAAATCTGCAGTACTGAAAGTGCAATCATCTAAATAAATCGTGTGCAACATTAAAAGTTTTACTAATTTCATAAGAATAAGAATCACATAACCGTGTACAAGTGCGTAGTAAGGCATGCACGCGTCATCATCATCATAAAACTCAATATTGTTATACTTACTGCTCACCGTAAGACATTCATGGGTCCATATCCGCGACATCATCATTTACAATCCGATATCATTATAATTTATGCCCAGTCGCAGGGCAAAAATATCTCAATATAAAATCAAATATCTCCATAGTTGGCGCCCAATCGCGGGGCAAATAGCACAATAAAACCTCATATCACTATAGCGTCTTACTACCCGCTTGAGTTACACGCTTATGTACTAATTACACAAATGGTTTTAGGGATTATGAAGGTTACATTTATATAAAGTGTACTTAAATTTGCATAGAGGGATAGTGGAAAATCATTTTGGAAAAAACCACCCTCATTACACGTGACCTCGTAGTTGGCCATGCAGAGAAATAGCCACTCCTTCCTGACTTACGGTCGTCGATAAATCCCCAACTTTTTCTCAGGCGTTTGGGATCCCGTCCACCCCTAATTTACTGTATTGTATATGAATGACTGGCAAGAGGGTGTTGTGGGGAGCTAACCTTGGTCTCCTCGCAGGACGTGAAGTGCAGCGGTAACTGGATGTGGGCCGCCAAGCTGCCGGGGGAAGGCGCAGCTCTGTATGATGCATGTGTGGCCATGTGTGATGTAATGTCCCAGCTGGGGGTTGCGGTGGATGGAGGGAAGGACTCTCTCAGTATGGCCGCAAGGGTCGGCAAAGACACTATCAAGGCTCCTGGTCAGTATCACGGCAGCGGTCTTGTGTTCTACATTCTCCTATTCTTACCCCCTTCTTCCATTCATTATACTCACCTTCCTCTTTCACTCCCTTATTATTGTAGTTTGTATTACAGTCTAGGTGGTCTCTAAGAACTGTACTAGAGAAGTTGGTCTTTAAACACTGTACTATAGCAGGGTGTCCAGTGACCTGGAAAACCTGGAAAACAGGGAATTGTCAGGGAATTTGCTTGGTCAGGGAAAAGTCATGGAAAAGTCAGGGAATTTTATTAAATTTCTGGAAATTTTACATTTCATCTATATAAAACCTCATATTTTGATTCACAATAGTCAAAATAACACTTTTCTTCCAGTTAATACTTAGCTCTAATCACTTTCACACCATTGTCCATGTTGAGCAGACTAATATCACTTCTCAAGGTCAACAAGTGAGTTTTGTGTCTTTCCACCTTCCTGCCACGTGTCTTTAGCCAAAGTTGAGTCATGGATATTCATATGTACAAAATTTGATTAGGCCTACATTTTAATTAGAAGGAACTAAGAATGACTGTCCCACAACTATTTTAAATGTTTCTGGCTTGAAACAATCTTTTAATGGTTCGATACAATTTTACTGAAATCTATTTTTAGCTTAAAAATAGTCCATTTCCTCGGAGGCAGAAATTATTTAATCCCTTTAATGAGTGATACAACTTCAGAATGTGTATGTATCTAGAAAAAAAACATGCTATTTAATCTGTGATCTTAGAAAATTATTTTCGTAATATACATAATATCGATAAATAGTGGTCTGGAAAAAAGTAAATTGGATCTGGAAAACCTGGAAAAGTCAGGGAATTTAAAAATATAGTTTGGCTGGACACCCTGTCATGTCAAAAACTCTGTCGTTTAGCTTTGGTGGGTTTTGTATAGTCGGAGAAGCATTATTTGAAGAAAATGAACACACATTTGTGTGGAGGGACAGTGGGAAACTGTTAAGTACGAAACTCATTACATCTGGTCGCTATTCGAGTGTTAACCTCCCCGTTACCAGGAAACTATAGATGGGACTGACAACATGTCAACATGCTCATCAGTACAGGTCGGGGATGAACTAAAGGAGTTACCCGTTTCGGTGGCCGAGATGAGATCGGGGCTCGATGCACAGAGGATATTTTTCTCTGGATGGTTTTCTGTTTGNTAAACACTGTACTATAAAAGTAGGTCTCTAAACACTGTACTATAGAAGCTGGTCTCTTAAGACCTGTACTAGAGAAGGTTGTCGGGGCAACCTGTTTGAACGTTGGACAATGTTAGCCTGTTTTACAACCCTGACCTCTGGTGCAGTGCTACAGAACTCTACTACTCAGCTCGGTCTATTAACTTCAGAGAACAGGACACTCAACTCAGTCACTCGCATTCAGGATAGAAGATAACTTACTACGACACTCTGGGGTCGTGGTCGCTAAGCTTTTGTGTTTGTCCCACTAGGAGCGCTAGTGGTGTCGGCGTATGCCCCCTGCCCTGACATCACACTAGTGGTGACCCCTGACCTCAAGTGCCCGTCGACAGGGTGCACCGGGGTCCTCTTGCACGTGGATGTATCCGGCGGCCAGAGTCGTCTGGGGGGCTCTGCCCTAGCTCAATGCTTCAGCCAACTCGGTGACACCACCCCGGACTTGGACCGACCGGGCGTCTTCAAACAAGCGTTCATCGTTACGCAGTCTCTTATCAGAGGTACAGTGGACTGTGAGCTGAGAGAGTGGGGTTTGTATCCCGCGGGTGTAGAACAAGATAATTAATTAAAAAAACTGGTTTAATATGGGTTTGTTTGAGAAATATCGAGTTAGAAAACTATTTGAGGAAATCGACACACATAGTTAACTTTTGGTGTTTTTTGTTTTGATTTACACCCTTTCATTGTTACTATTTTCTAGGGGTGTGCAAAGTTTTAAAAACTTTGACTTGGCTTCATAATATTCCTTCTCTTCGACTTCGATTAGAAAGTGAAATTCTGTATTTGACAATCACTTTGACGATCACAAAGCTTCGTCAAAAAAAACAAAAAACATTTAAATTTAAAACTTTCATATTTATTTTTAAAATTTTCTGCTGTTATTTCCATCACAATTAGTGTTTGTATAAAAACAAATTCAAAATAATTCTATTACAGTTTGTGATAATAACTTAATTTGTCATTTTAAGACAAAATATAGAAATTATGTTGATAAAGTGGACTTGTTACCCCCCTCCAAATATGAATAGGTTTCAGCTCATACCTTGGTTAAGATTCATAGCATCTACCAGTGGGGGGGGAATTTAGACCTGTATTATGATAAGTCGCACCACATCACATCTTCGTTAAACCTTCCCTTTGGTTTGAAAAATGCTCTCTAAAGAGAAAGATGGAGGGCACGACGTGATAGTCACTTTATCTGTAGCCCTCGTAAGAGCTAGTTCCTACATCTGTAGCTCTTGTAATAGATAGTCCCTCCATCTTTAGCCCTTGTAAGAGCTAGTCTCTCCATCATTAGTTCCTACATCTGTAGATCCTGTAAGAGCTAGTCTATTCATCTCTATCAGATTTTGTCTGTATTAGTCAATAAAGTGTTGTGATGTTGTCACACCTGCAGAGGGTAAGATCTTGGCCGGTCACGATGTTAGTGACGGGGGGCTCATCACCTGTCTCCTGGAGATGGCGTTCGCCGGGCTGAGTGGCCTGAACGTGGACGTGACGCACAAGCGCGGTCAGCCGCTCGAGGCTCTGTTCAGTGAAGAGACGGGCTGGGTTGTGGAGGTCCACCCACAAGATGCGGACTACATTCAGACACAGTTCAAGGACCGCGCGGTACCGTGCCACATGCTGGGCTGGTCCACAGCGTCTGGCTGGCAAGCGCCGGTAAGTCCTTACAACCCATTACAAGGACAAAGTTTGTTCTTGAAATATAGGCGTGTGTGAAGCTTCAAAACTAATATCAGCTACCATCTTGGTTCGACAATAAAAATCCTCGCCAATTTTTCTACAATTCAGTCATTTTATTTATTAGTACATATTATATATTCAATTTGAGTTTGGTTTGAATTTAAAAAGTGGACTTGGCACTCCCTTATTGTAATATTGGATCAGATATATTAACTAATAGTTTCTGTTGTTTGTAGCATACACTCCAGTGACTTGTAGTGACTGTGTTTAGATCCAAGTGGCAGTCGACGGGGTGGTGGTGCTCCTCGAGAATGTGGACGTTCTCTCCTTGTTTGTAGCGTACACTCCAGTGACTTGTAGTGACTGTGTTTAGATCCAAGTGGCAGTCGACGAGGTGGTGGTGCTCGAGAATGTGGACGTTCTGTCCTTGTTTGTAGCGTACACTCCAGTGACTTGTAGTGACTGTGTTTAGATCCAAGTGGCAGTCGACGAGGGTGGTGGTGCTCGAGAATGTGGACGTTCTCTCCTTGTTTCGTATCTGGGAGGAAACCAGCTTCCAGCTAGAGTGTCTCCAGGCCAGTCCGGGCTGTGTCCGCAAGGAATACGAGTCCTGGGGGAAGAGGAAGTCCCCACGCTACTCACTCACGTTCGACCCGCTCATCTCTCCAACGCCTGCCCGTCCGTTGACCTGTCGTGAGTGTATTCATTTGCACTCGCCATTGTGTTCACATTCTGTCAACCTACAAACTTTAAAACAAGCCTACAAAATAATTTTTTTCTGGAATTTTTATAAATATTCTTTTTACCTTTGTTTTTTTGTATTGTTGGTTTTATTTTAGACCAGAGATGTCACAATTCCTCTTTTTTTGATTCCAATGATTTTTTATGATACTTAAGTTTTGACCTTGATCTTTGATTCTCTATTTTGGCTCCTCAAAATTTACAATAATTACACTTGATCACGTGATTGCTAATGCAACTATCGAGTGAACGTCAAGGGTCGATGCGCGTGAAGTAGACTACTCGGATGCAGCCTTAGGTTAAGTAAAATTCTGGTAGCTACTTTATCCGACTTGTGCTTTGTGATGGGGTATTCTATGAACTGTTGTGGTTGTCTGTCGTCAGCTCCACGTGTCGCCGTGGTTCGGGAAGAAGGTTCCAACGGTGATCGCGAGATGGCAGTGGCTGTGCACATGGCGGGGTTTGAGGTCTGGGATGTGACAATGCAGGACCTTCTGGACAAGACCGTCACCACAGACACCTTCAGGGGCATTGTGTTTCCAGGAGGGTTCAGCTACGCTGGTATGTTGTATTACCTCTGAAACACTTCCTTCCTCACATCTACCCTTATCATAACCTGAACAAGTCGTAAGACACGACGATAGAAACAAATCCAAGGATAAATCTTTAAGACTGTAGTCGGGGTGTTCTGAGCTTCAAAAACTTTGACTTGGCTTTATATATTTGTTCGCTTGAACTTTGATTCGAAAGTGAAATTCCAGATTCAACAATTACGGAACTTCGACAAAAAACAAGTATTTAAATTTAAAACAAACATTGTTTTTTTTTTTGTTTTTTCATTTACTGTTGTTATTTCCAACACAAATTAGTATTCACATAAAAATAAAAATAATTTTTATATCTCTATAAGAAACAACTCTTTTTGTTTTATAAATTGTATTATATTTGGAAGAAGGTACAGGAAAGGAACGAACACAATATGGCTGTTACATTGAAAAGAACACAATTCACACTGTACATTGCTGCCACTGGACAAAGAGGTCATGGCTGCCTCTTGAAAGAAATCGATCATTACCGCCCATACTCCCGACCTAGGTTTCATTCTATCGGAACTCATCAGGAGGGAGTTTTAAATGTTCAACGCAACTTCCTAAAAGAGGAAATCAAAAAAATGTAAAAAGAATAACATAAACGACTTGCTCATTGTAAAAGCCTGATTGTGTTTGTTTCTTTTAATATGCTTCCAAATATAATACAATTACCTCACAAAGTGAACATTTGTTTTCCTTAAAGAGATATGTATCCATTTCCAATGTCCATCTGAGTGCCGTATAGTTCTTTACAGATTTCCTTTTCCTTCCTCTTGTGTTTTTTGGGTTCCTCTTTTAGGAAGTTGCTTTGCGCATTCAACATTTCCTCCTGATCAGTTCCAAAAGAATGAAACCTAAATTATATTGTGTGTTAATCACTTAAGTAATATATTTAGTCTTAAAATAATAAATTATCTTTGAAGCATAGCATTTTGTAAATTATATTTAATACCTAAATTTACATAGTTATACAAAGTATAATATTTTTATCCAACACAATGGTTTTTTTTAACGGAGGAAGCGAGTGGTACTATTGACGGAACTACTAGTTAAAACAGTCTTAACGGTGTGTAGATGTGCTGGGGTCTGCAAAAGGCTGGGCAGCCAGTCTTCTGTTCCACTCCTCCCTCAAGGAACAGTTCCGATCATTCGTCGAGCGGGAAGATACTTTCAGTCTTGGCGTCTGTAATGGCTGCCAGCTGATGAGCCTGCTGGGATGGATTGGATCATTAATACCAGGTTACCTTCCTTTATACTACATACTTTAATTAAACAACTATCTGCAGACAGGTCACGAACCAAGCACTGCTTAGAGCTTCATAACAAGCATCTTTGATAGGCTACATAACACTCACCACTGGAGGACTATCTAATAAGCAATAAAAACAATTGAAAGGTCGATGATCATAGAACTGTGTCTGTCACAAAACAGACCAGACGTAGGGTTGATTGTCCTGTCACAAGACAGACCAGACATAGTGTTGACTGTCCTGTCACATATGACGTAGTGTTGACTGTCCTGTCACAGATGACGTAGTGTTGACTGTCCTGTCACAGACAAACCAGACGTAGTGTTGATTGTCCTGTCACAGACAGACCAGACGTAGTGTTGATTGTCCTGTCACAGACAGACCAGACGTAGTGTTGATTGTCCTGTCACAGATGACGTAGGGTTGATTGTCCTGTCACAGACAGACCAGACGTAGTGTTGATTGTCCTGTCACAGACAGACCAGACGTAGTGTTGACTGTCCTGTCACAGACAGACCAGACGTAGTGTTGATTGTCCTGTCACAGACAGACCAGACGTAGTGTTGACTGTCCTGTCACAGACAGACCAGACGTAGTGTTGATTGTCCTGTCACAGATGACGTAGTGTTGATTGTCCTGTCACAAGACAGACCAGACGTAGTGTTGATTGTCCTGTCACAGACAGACCAGACGTAGTGTTGATTGTCCTGTCACAAGACAGACCAGACGTAGTGTTGATTGTCCTGTCACAAGACAGACCAGACGTAGGGTTGATTGTCCTGTCACAAGACATACCAGACGTAGTGTTGATTGTCCTGTCACAAGACAGACCAGACGTAGTATTGACTGTCCTGTCATAGATAGACCAGACGTAGTGTTGACTGTCCTGTCACAGACAGACCTGACGTAGTGTAGATTGTCCTGTCACAGACAGACCAGACGTAGTGTTGACTGTCCTGTCACAGACAGACCAGACATAGTGTTGACTGTCCTGTCATAGACAGACCAGACGTAGTGTTGACTGTCCTGTCACAGACAGACCAGACGTAGTGTTGATTGTCCTGTCACAGACAGACCAGA